>QGMJ01000033.1:0-80436 GCA_007821545.1 Lachnellula subtilissima | reverse complement strand
TGGGATGGAATAGCGGGGGAACTAGTACGTACACCGATGACTTGAAGTCCTCCTGACTGCACTGCTGTGGAATTTGACATTGACATTGTTTGATTGGGATATTTAGTTTTTTGTGGAATTCCTCAGAGATTAATAATTAAGATAGAATAACGAGAAAAGAAAACGGTTGAAAGCCAGAGGAATAATAACAGTTATGTACTACAAGACAAGAAGCCACGGACGTAACCGCGGACCCCCTTGCGGAGCCATCGCGGCCGAAACGATCCCGGCACATGCTGACCCGCGTCCATGGCTACTGGACGCCACACCACTTTCTCACGCGATGGAAGTTTATTTCTTTCAGCTTTGGAAGCTATTGGCGAATTATCAAAATAAGCTTATTATTTTGCCAAAAGCCAATGAGCTCTTTGGACCGGCGACCCCTTACTTTTCCAATGGGCGTGAGTTGGATGTTCGCGGATGGGGATTTGCAGATTGAGTCTTATGTCAGACTGCTGCATACAGCGTGGAAGCAGCTACGATATTGTATTTTTCAGCTTCAACTGCATGTTTTATTGATACTTCAAGGTCATGGAATGGACTAGCGCGAATAAGCTAGAAGATTACTCATACTTTTAGACTACTGTAGAGGGAACACAACCGCGAGCTCTAGGCTAGGGTCTGACTTTCAGTATCATCATAATAAAACCATATATGAAAGTCCATAGTTTGTTCAAGTGAGAGTGTAGAAGATGTGGTTCAAAGATACACGTGACTCTCGTCCCCTCTGTAGCCCCACCACACCATTTGACTTCTTCACAGCAGCTCTGATTTGATATTCCCCACTTATACTCGATAAGATATTTTGGGTATATAGGGGAGTACTTTGTAAACTAGTCGAAGATAAAGTGTCAATTCGCCCTCTCGTATTGCGAAACTCTGCACCCGGATAAGGACTCGAAGCAAATGAATTGGAAACAATGAAGGGTTTGTGAAATGGAATAATACTCATTAAATCAGATGACGAACATGCCATTGCAGGAACTAAGCTGACATGATTACAATCAGCTGAAAGATCGCAATAGCAGAGATGATTGGAAGGAAATAGACATTGCAAGATGAAGCTGCTGAGCTGCCGCAGCGAAAGAAAAACAGAAATCAATTCTTTGGTCATGTAAAAATCACCAGAAGCAAGTAAGTTAAGCCCAGTTAATTCGTTCTGCAATCTATGGTATCTCCAACAAAACTAAAGAGCTTGAAGCTTTCGGACTATCCATATCCAGGACCCAATCTACCATCCATGGGTCAAAAGCAAACAAAGGAACCCTTAACGCCAGCGAGTGAGGGATGGAGCCAACCAGCACTTGGTTTGGTCCATGATCAAGTCCGTATCCATTCGGACTTGCTAGCTAGCTCTTTATCATTCTTCTAAAAGGGGTATTTTCGGGAGGCCGTAATTTGAATAATACGAATTGGAAGCAAAGGAAATATTGTTTGAGCGATGATGCTGTATTCGAGTTGGTAGCGTTGGGTGTCTATGTTGAGGGACATGTCGATGTGCGAGTCGCCGTCAAGGGTCTCTATCACCTCTCCCAATGCCCATGATATCTCACAATATGGTGATATGACCGGATAGGTTTCGGCCAGCGAGATCCTTCCCACAGTGAGAGAACATATTTAGTTCAAGGATCTCGGGTGTCCAATCTCGGCGGCCCTCGAAATCTCCTGGCTGATCATCTGGTTGATAAGGTTTTCATCTTGTTGAAAGCCACCGCCGATCGAGGTATCCCCTCTGCCTCTCGTGACCGAAGTAAGATATTCATCACACTCTTCGAGCTCAAAAGGCGTGATGGGTCCTGGACTTCCAGCTGGCATTAATTTTGGGCTGACCGGTTTAGGCATCTGGATATGGAATCCAAGACCTTTACCACCTGTACGTGACTTTGCTTGTCTAGCTTGGGCGATCATGTCTCGTTGATATTGTTGTAACTTTCTCTTCACATCGCTGCTGTTTCTCTCATGTCCGGATGACTTTTGTCTCTTGGACTTTTTGGCAGTGTCTGACGGAAGGGTCAAGTCTGTTGGAGGGAGAGGAGCGGCGGCGGAAGTTGGAGTAGATACTCTAGTAGTCGCGGGTGACTTGTAGTTTGAAGGGTAATATTTGCCAGCTGGTATACCAAGAGAATCGATAGTTGCTGAAGCAGTAGGCTGGATTAAATCGAAGGGGACCGAAGTGGCAGCCCTAGGTGTGATCTCTGAGCCGGGAGAGGACATGACGGATGACGAAGCGGACATGTTTGAAGGAGAGCCAGGAGTTGAGCTTCTTGAGAAGCCGTAGTGGTGTTCTTTGTAGGTCTTTGAGAAATCGTCGTGGTCTGGAAAGTAACTCCTATCAAAACATTGAGTCAGTAATTAGCACTTGTAGACACTGATGGCGACCTTATCTAAAGCCGAGGACTGTTGTTGAGGCCCTTGTTAAGTACCTACTTTCTATGATCACCTCGTCCGGTCAAGGGTGTGTATGTAGAGGGCACGTTTCTTGGTGGGAGTTCTATGGCGATGGGCTTGCTTCTCTGCCTCGATGGAGTACTTGTATCTTCGAACTTCTGTGGTCGTGACACAGGACTGCCTAGGTAGAAGAATAAAGTATCAGCCAGTGTTCCCGAAGCCAAGATGCCAGCCAGCAAGAACTGGCGTATGTGGCGGCGGGGGTAGCGCAAGCCTTTCCCGTCATGAACCTGGTGAACAGGGCGAATCATGCACAACCCCACTGTTCGTGTACTGCCTTGGCGTGGCTTGCACTTTCACCTCCACCTTGACTTTCACTTGCACTTTCTTTCACTTACCAAGAGCGACAATGCACGGAGATGAAGGGCCGCCAGATCTACTGATATTCTCCTTCACAGGTGCCGTGTTCCCTTCGCCAGTTGAGCCTGTGTTCATTGGTCGTAGCGACGTGCCAAAGGAGTCGTCGCTTTTGGAGGAGACATTCGACGATGCTGAGCTGGTACGAGCAAAGGATGGACGTGGGCTCCGGCTTGGTGTCTGCTGTGCTGCGGAGGCCAAATATGACGCTGGCTTGAAAGAGCGACTGGCCATACTGGATGAGTGGAGTGGAGTGGAGTGGAGTGGATGAGATGGATTAGGGGACTGGACTGGTTCTCGTAGGAAGATTATTAGGGCTCGTGATCGCTGATGATGCCCGTCTTGAGATTGGGGACCCCACCCGGAGGCACTGTCCGGACGGCTGGCTGGTGGCTTGGGGGCTTGTGGTTTAAGCCTGATGTGGGTTCAAGTAGCCGTTGGGACTCGGATCTCGTGCCGAATTGCAGGTTGGGTTGGGTTGGGCGGTTGTTGTAGCCTGATCCTGAATCGTAGGTACGTACCTACGAATACCTATAGGTAGTGGAACGTGAAATGCAAGAATGGCTGAAGAGTGAAGTCGAAATTCGTTGTGTGTGTGTGTGTTTATTGTGTTCTTGCGCTTGCTGAGGTATATTTCCAAAGAGTTAGGTAGGTACCTAATTGAGTTCGATTTGGTCTGGACGATTAAAGTTGTTGGGCGGATTCAGTAAATGACGTAAAAGGTGTCAAGGTAACAAAGAAGCAAGAAGGAAGAAGGATTGCATGAACTTCCTTTCTTGAAGAATTATCTCAGGTGGATATGACTGAATAATTAAAGGTTCTTTCGCTTTCGCGCGCCGTGTACTCGTACTTCAGTAGCTCCCGCTTTTTAGGGGTCCTGGTTATCTGCTGCGTTGTCGCCGCCGCTATTTCTTCACCTGGTCGGGTATTTTTATATTATTATATGGAGTATCGTCGTCACTTCCATTGTGGGCTGGCGGCTCTGACTCAATGAGGAGTGAGATGCGATGCGGTGCAGTGCAGTGCAGTGCAGTGCGTTATGATGTGACGAGATTAGATTAGATGAGATGAGATCTGCCAGATGCGCAGAGGAAGGTCGACTCCGACTTTACAGTACTTGCTTTCTTGGCTTTGCTTTGAACAACGAGCAGTGCTTGACTTTCTTTCCCCTTGAGTCTATGACATCCCGTCCTATTATTATATATATCTGAATCTCCCTCTCCAAAGCTTCAAGATCGATGAGACACCTTGTTATCACGGGCAACCTCTTAGATAAGCCATGTATCCACTCTTCGCAGATTCTTGCCATCTCTATACAAAGGCGACCCACCTTGAAATGCAGTTCATTAATCCATCCATTCGTTCCCCGCCCATCAAACGTGGAAACTTCTCTGCCTTGCACCACCACTCCTGTACTTCATCATCATTCCTCCCCCAAACACATGCAAGCCCGAACCCGCTGCATAAATTTCCTCATTCTTTCTAGCATTCTCCAATGAAACCACCCGTCTTACCGATTTACGAGTAACATTTTCTACCACTGTGCATGGCAATGACACAGCTTAGTACGATTGTCTGTAGATCTCCTTCTCTTAGGCGCGGGGCGGAGCATTTTCAGTTTCAGGCTCGCGATTAAATGCAGATCTTAAAGTCCCCGCTCCAACTTTTCGGATTGGCAATTTGGTGGCATCTTTTGCGACGTTTGACTTTTGGTTCACTCCGTAAATTTTCCCAAGTGGGAACCTGATTCTGAATCTGTTGACTCATATGTGATGCTGTTGATGAAGTTCGTTGTTAGAATTCCACGGGCGAAAGTTAAGTTCATGCGGAGTACTTACAACTAAGTGCCTGCCGCAAACGGAAATTGGTGCGGGAATTAATACGATTACGGGATTACGAGATGAAGGCTATTCTCATCAGAATCTCGAGGGACTTGATGATCATTTATAAGGCACCATCAATTCTACTATAGCGCCAACGTGGTACTTCGTATATGTTTCCTCGTAATATTTCCCCAAGAGCTCCACAGTTGGAGGGTGAGTATGAGGATCTAATCGTGCCCCCTGACCTCCATGGTGTGGTGGTATGCAAATCATCTCTACCAAACCTCTTTCCCGCAGTACTTGTCTATGCGACCTTTTCATTCCATAGGTTGCTATGTTGCCTGTTGAAGGCGTTGTTGCATACCTCTCAAGTGTCCCCTCCCCGGTGCTTGGTACAACCACGCATTTATCCGCCTTAGAATCGGGCACTAATGCATCTCAACTACTTCCATGTCTTCCTATTTGCGCCGGCTTGTTTCAAAAGACGTCCTTCAATGGATAGTATCACAAGATCATCGTCCTGCCTTCATTTCTAGTGGCGCGAGACCTTCGTCAAGCGGATGATCTTCATAAATGTCTTCAGACTTTAAGTGCCGAAACCCCCATACTACCACTTCCAGGCGGTGACTGAAGACCTCCCTCCTCGAAATCACCACACAATGCTGGGAGCCAAGTGGTCCTTTTTGGTGATCTCGATCTTTGATGAGACAACTATTCAGTAGCTGATAGCTTGTGCCTCGCGAGTTAAGCTACCCGCGTTCTATGGTGATCTTTGGTCCATAAGAGTCTGCATTCCGGGGATCAGTTGCTTCACTGTCTTTGAGCAATCCCGGGTAGAGGAGGGAAAACAGAGTTACAACAAACATACTCGACCCTAATATTCCTTTAAGCTTCGAGAATCGAGTTGATACAACATCGATCGGAAATGTTATGTCGCCACCTGAGATCTGTCAGGCTTGATTCTCTCTCGAGGTTCTAAAGTTTCCAAACCAGAGCGCAGTTCTTTCACTCTTGCAAGTACAAGGCCTCTTCTCCTCATCTCTTAAAACAAAGTCTTGTCTTGGGAAGTTAGCCACTGCATCCCATTTACACCAGGTCCGAATTCCAGAGACCTTGTGGACTATGCGGTTCTTTCCCAAACACCACGACCCATCGCATCCAAGGGCATTAATATATCTCAATACATCAGCAGAACATTCCACATCCACCTCCACCTCATCTTCATTTCCAGCAAGATACTAAACCTTTACGTACGCGCATCGCTGTTCCAATCTCCATTCCGGTTTTTAACCATCTGAACCCTCAACCTCCTCATTACTCCCTCGCCCTATAATATCATCCTCGAGCATTGCCCACCATCACCGTGGCTTGCCTCTCGTATTCTCTCTGCCAGAGCGCATCTCATCTTCACGAATACAACGAATTGTAAGGCTGCAATATCTTGCCTCGTGCATCATTTGAAGCTTGAATATTGATAGGGAATGAGATACATTGGCATGCTATGGCAAACGGTTATTGGAAGATGTTGATGCGCATCTCTCTTTGAATCCAAATGGCAGGTTCTTGCTATTGCGCATTTATCTACGGCTTGGAGATGGAATATGTCGAAGACTTTCATTGCTGCCAGTACTTTCCAGCTTGACATTTTGAAGTTTTGAGGAAAGCCTTACAGGTTCTATAAAGCATTAGAGATCATTGGCAATCTCCGCGGGCTCCAAGGCGAGTTTTCGCTTATTTGTTGATGCTTTGGAAAGTTCCCTATCTTTTGTCTCAAACCACGGTCAACGGCCTACATGGGGAATCTTGTCCTAATCAGGTTCTCGTCCCTTCACCACCACTTGCATACTGATGGACTCGGCGACTGCGCTGACTCCTCTGCAGAGCTCGACTTGGCTGGTGGCACTCGTCATTTCCGCGTCAGAACTTGGTCAACAATGAAGACAAAGAAAGACATGTCCCTAATTTCAAGGTTGAAAGACACATTTGGCTGTGAGGAGTTCATTGCATTACTGTTCGAGACGAGAACACTATCGAGATACTGGTCGAAGAGGGCAACCATTTGATAGGCGAGGAAGAGAAATGGATATGGGCGTTGGATATCTGGATCATTGTATCATGGACACGATAAAAGGAAAGGATGGGTCCATCACTGGATGGGAGGATTCGATGTGGGAAGAGAAGAGCTGATCCAAGGCGGGCATCTATCTGGGGGTTCTGGGAGCTGGATGATCTATACACCTCTCGAATATTGCCCGCATTATAACTATAACTATAACTTCTGGAAGGCGTATAGTACAAACTATCAAACCTCGGGCACTTTCTTACACTTGTGATATGAAGGTTCAAACCCCACATAAACAATTTTACAATTTTGAAGCATCGCATCTCACTAAAGCGGTGATTCCTCACTATTCCCGGCTCGTGCCTTCGTGCCCGCTGTCACACCAACGTCGCTTCCTCACAGCCAATCAAAGCCCGGCCTCCACCTCCACTCTCGAAATTCAGGGTCCCAGCTCCAGCACACCCTGTAGCATATTTCGTCATAGGGCGCCATTATCCCGGTTTGCGACGACAGCGACAGCCCTCACCTCATTTCCAAGTCGCGAAGTATCGTTTTCGGCGGCAACATCCAGAAGAGGACTGGACATTGAATAATGCGGTTCTTGGCATGGCATGGCGTGCACCATGAATCTCGCCCCTCGTCATACTGTACGGCTGAGTATCTGGGAAGGTGCTGGTGTGATATGCGTGCCTTCCTTACCCGCGTGTGAATGTTTTTATCTATGGCCTGCGTTTGTGATTCAGTCCACACCGACGACGTGTATTGTGATACAGCAACAGCATTCCTGTCAATCACATACAGTTACCTACCTACCTACATACCTCGCCAACAAACGATCGCGCGACTTTTGCAACAATAATTAGAATACGTCTGCAGCTACATCGAAGAATACCTTGAGCAAGCAGCCAAAATGGGACTCCTTGGAGGCGTCGAACTGGGCCTCTCCTACATCGCACATTCTATCTTCCGCTTCATCCAACTCGTTCTCGCCCTCACGGTCTGTGGTCTCTACGGTGTTGATTTGCATGCGGCCAATAGGCAGCATAAGTACAGCGACGGGAAATGGGTTTGTCTTTCCCCTTCCTTCTTTCTTTCCTACCCCACCATTCCCCCTACCTACCCAAGCAATCATTTTACTAACAAAACACTCTTCTCAGGTCTACGCAGAAGTAACCGCCTCCCTCTCAGCCGTCACGGCGCTCCTCTACCTCATCCCCTTCGTCTCGCGCATCGGGCTCCTCTTCATCTGGGACACGATCCTGTTTATCCTCTGGATTGCGCTGTTTGGCCTGTTTGGCAGTATGTATATCCATGAGCGTGCTGAGGGCGACGGGGGCGTGCAGCGCATGAAGAACGCGGTGTGGGTGGATTTGGTTAATGCGCTGTTGTGGCTGTTTAGCGCGGTGGGCATGGCAGTGTTTTGGGCGAGGAGCAGGGGCGGGAGGAGTAGGTGGACGGGGAGGGCTGCTGTTTAGATGGGGTGTGGTGTAGAGGGAGAAGATATGGGGGCCAGGATGGGATGGGGGAATGGGGAATGGGGTTATAGATTATGCATTTATGAGAGATGGTGATGGATGGGTAATGCACGCCTGGTGTTTGTTTCTTTTCTTTCTATGGCTGCTCATATACCATTTTGCATGCATGCGTTTTTATTGCTTTTGAAGATACCAATACCATTAGTGTTTCCTTGCGTACCTTATTTTTACTCCAGATATACGAATAATGCTATCGTTGTTTCAAAAATAAACTCGTCCATGTCACTTCCCCGTTCCCAAGACTCAATATAAAATCAAAAGTCAAGGTGCAAAGCTAGCTATAGTACCCCTCCTATCTTCTTCTCTTCCACCTCTAGATTTCCACCTTCTAATTCGGTATCTCACGGAAGACAAACTCCACTTACATCTCTGCCTCGATGTCTGGAAGCTACGTACCGCAGCATGTGACTAGTTAGAAGAAGTGCTTTACAACTAATAAGTTATGCTCTGCTCCGGTTTTTCAAACCTAAAGACATGGTTTGATTCCAAGTACTTGTATGCTCCTTCTGCATTTCTAAATGTACACTCCAGCATCTTCAAGTTAGTTAGGCATATAACACGTGATCACAGGGCACATGACTTTCTGCTCTTTTCTTTTGTGAGATGGGGTATATCTCAAGATGGTGGCGACTAGTGAGTTTGCCTTGCGAGACTTGGGTATTTTTTCTTTGGATTTGTTGTAGAAACTAAATTAACACGTAGAATATAAAGCATACAATAAGCAGGAATCTAATTAGGACAGAGCGCAAGACGCAAGCAGCTATGCCGCTATGCCGCTATTACTCTTGTCTTCCAGCAAAACTATAAGGGCTGACTTCGTGAGTCGAAAAAGCTATGGCTGGATTTGGGAGGTTGGGATCGCAAAATGTGCCCCTGAGTTGGACTCGCTTACGGAGTAAACAGCCGGTTGTTCAACTTGTACAAGCGCGGATGGCACCTCCGTTCTTTCTAAGGATTTGCATGGCTCTTGGACCTTTAATATATTCTGGGTTGGAGGAACAGTAAAGGTAGTGTGTTTTAGAAGAACAATGTGTTTGGCAAATATTTAAGTATGCAAAACTAACTTGAAGTGTCAAGAAATCCAAAGTGGTTAGGAGGAAAGGGATGGGAGAGTGCATCTTGCGTCATTCTATGAATATTGACTTATTCTTAAATTATAGGCATTTACCTGTATACAATATTATGCAGGAGAAGAATTAGATCGGGGCATTTATATTGCGAGTTAGATACCGGCATCTACTGGTTGCAAATAATACCACGTGACTGACTCAGATGTCACCCTGTTTCAATCTTGCAAGAGTCTTTGCCTACTTTAACCCTGGTCTAAAAGAATATAAGCCGACAAGAAATAACACCACTTTGTTCAACAAGATCCAACAGGACCCGGAAATTCTTGCAGACGCTGCAGAGGTCATGCGCCACCATGAAGTACTCAGGGGACATTTCCTGTACTACATCAACTCGATGTCGTGCATCGCGTAGGTCTATAAACCTTAACAAAACAACATGTCACTCGCATTAGTTCTTTGAGGGCGATAATCAAAGTTCGCGGACATTTCTCGTGAGTAACAAATCTTCATCGTCTAGAGGCTTGGGTGTGCTGAGGTTTTGGGAACTGAGTATACCTCAGGAGGACGTCCGGACATAGTAAGATTACTACTGGGATTAGATTCTAGAATCTCTCTAAGAAAGTTTAACTAATTGTGTCCCCCTGCCCTACAGGAAAGTGGTGGTCCAACCATTCACCCCACTCCCTCCGGGACCACCACCCCTAAAGGACCAGGGGGACACGATTATACCGGGCCTTAACAGATGAACTGCAACTTTTCACAAAACATGCCTTCACAGGGCTTACAGGGATTCCTGCTGTCGGAAACACCCTTTTTCTAGTAGAAAGTAGGGGGTTTTAGCAGTTTAATCCCTAAATAAGGCATAAATGATCTGTCCAGGGGCTTGTTTAGCCAATAGAAACCCTCTTTTATCCTACTTATATCCTGGTTTTAAGTGGAAAGTTGCACTTCAGCTGCTAAGGCCCTATACGAAGTATCGTCAATTTCCCGAGAAAAAATACGATCCCTCTACAAGTGAATGGCCAAATCCCTGTGCAGGCAAGTGCTGTAAAACGGGTCCACTATATATGGCGAGGTACTTGGGGTCCCCATAAGAGACCAGGCGCAGTGATATGATTTGCTCCCTCGCCGTTTTTTTATGGTGATGGGCGAACAGGATCAATAACCTTTATTAAGGTGGGGAAAGAGTACCTTAGTGCTTAGTGGAACTTGCAATTGGTGCATTGCGTAAATTCTGGTGGAAGGTTTTCTCTTTCTCCAATATTTATGCCGTTTATCCTATACCAATGTTGTCTCCTAGTTTATCATTTTCTAGTCACCACACATCTTCCCTTTAATTCCTGTATACGGACGAATATACAAGTGTCCGAAGAACCTTCAAGAGTTCCAGCATGAAGTAACTCCGTACTAATCCGCTTCAGTTTATCCCTGAGCAAGGATTTGTCTCCAATACACTAGGCTGAAGCCCACATATCATTCCTAGGACGTCCCGAGATCTACCTCAGCAGCCTGAAATGTGTTCTCGTTTAACCTAGATTTTCAATTCGTACGTTCTATATCCGGTGTCATATACCCAGGGGGTTCTGTAGCTAGGAGGCCATCTATCAAACCAACCCTATCAGACAATCAGACTTGTTGAGAAGCAAACTTCAGTCGAAGATGACAAGGGTATCAGTGAGCTTGCGGTGTTTGTTCTCTGAAGGCAATAACAATATGTTAGTGGTCACATATAGGTAGCGTTGCGTTTGAAAAGCCCTTCACACTAAGTCCAGGGTCCTTCTTATACCCAATCACAGGGATAAAAGACCCAGGTGGACCCAAGGCCGCAAAGGCAAGAAGTCCATGCGGGCAGGAACCAATTTTTAGTGTCAAACTTTCTCGTCAACCGCCGACGGTCTCCGTACCTACCTTGGCTAGGCTAGGCTAGCTATCCCCGGGGTTTCCTCCAGGCATTAAGCCTTCATACTCAACGTGCTCCGTACAGGGAGCTCCTCCTTCTTCTGATCAATGCTGTTGATTGGAGAGTTGCTTCTTAGCGGCATCTTTTGCAAGCCTTTAGTGGGTGGGGTGGCCGCGCCTGCATCTACGCCATCCCCCCCCAAAGAAGCACCTCTCGAACTCCGAAAAACCTTTGTCTACATCACCATATCATCTCAAAGACATTGTCTACATTAAGTAGCTCTTCAAGCTGGGCTCACTGCAATGGAGACTGCCGCGATTCAGAGGAATTTACCAAGATGCTCTGCCGGCCTCGGTTCTTGTCTTGAGATAGATACGAGGCCTACCGACTATGCCACGCAGCGCGCATTCAAGCAAACACTGCGATATTGCATTCTATCGGATCCCCACCTGGGACTGTTGTTTTAGGAGATGCTGTATGGAATGACCTGTCGCTCTGGGTCTCTCGAATGCGAATGTTTAGACGAGGAAAGAGCGCTGAGAGTGCTCTTTTACACGCTCAATGGGAAAACACCATGTCTTGAATCTGCACCTTCCCGATGGCTTGGAGTAAGTCCCAGTCAAGTCCTATTTCCTTGTCATGTCCAAGAATAAGTTCTCTCTCTTTTCCTTGAGTCTTTACATCCTTCTTGTGGTGCTACTGCTCCAAACCTACGATTAACATATCAGGATGGCGGCTATATGCGATGAATGCTTTCAGAGCTTCTCTGGACAGCACGAAGCTTCTCGGCACGCGAAGGAGATCCATGGACCGAGAACGCGATGCCCAATACATGGGTGCAATTGGGCTGTGGGAAGAGAGGCGAGAGTTACAGACCACCTCGTCAAGAAACACAATTGGGCAGAACAGAAAGGTATGGTCCTATTGCTCCAAGCTGGAAGACCTAATGGTAATTTGTACGTCTAACAGAATGGCATTATAGCCAAATTATACAGACGGAATCTCCAAGGACCACGAGTTTGTCGAATAAGTATTCGACCGGGGAATTCAGGTTCGGCTCTCAGTCCCATCTTACAGTTGGAGCAGCACTGACTTCAAACAGAGAACAGGAATACCTCCACCTTCGTCGATGCCGATTTGCACACACCGAGCTCACGATGTCACGAACATTCCGCCCCTCGCGTACCCATTTACCCCGCACGTCCACAAGTTCAGCCACCGTTCGGATGTAGCTTCTCGGATTTTAAGCCTAGTGAGACACAAATCAGCGAGGGGCATGGCATAAAGGCAGAAGAAACACAGAGGATGGAGTGTATACCCAGCCATGCGAAATCCACTCCCTTTAGTCAAGCATATCCGCCACAGCTGGCATCGTCTCAGTACTGGTCTCCTGCGACTACTGCGCCCCATACCTTTGTTCATGAATCTTATAACACCGAGTTCGTCTATGCCTTCGACCAATCAAGTGACACATACATGTCACCGTGGGAGTGTATATCTAGCAGCTGGGGGGATTGTATTCATGGAGTCGCAGCAGAGACGTGTTCAACATGCATTTGGGGATGGACAGCAGTTCCATGACAAACTTCTCAAAACATTTCCATTCTTTCGAGTATCTCCTTTCATACATTCTCCCATGTTGCCTGGTACGATTCACATCGGTATTTCATCAAAATTCTGGCTTTTGTAGGGCTGATGGGGAAGGATCTACCTTAATCTATTGACTTGATTGATCCTACGCATCTGGTGTGTTTCATGGATTACATATATGCTAAGAACATATTGACCTCGTGCCAAGGGTTTTAAACTCATGTGTAGAAGCTGGGATGGGATACGTTGTGTCGTAAACTATCACTGGCTTAATTATAACTCACGGAAGCGTTAAAGTGCGCACAACAGAGGGTCGAGAGATACTTTCTAAACCTTTATTTCTATTCAAGCAGCCCTCAGTGAACCTCAGAAACCTTTGGATTTGCGTTGTTAACAGACTTTAAGACCTATACACCTGCCCTTCGCATTTCACGCAGCATACGAACACCACCAAGTATAGGACTGATGTCGAGCATTAGCTGACTTGCAGTGGCATACTTTCCCACATGCCACCAATTGCCCGTCGCCGTCCCCCTCAACCAACGCTCAAGCTCTGCAACCTTGTCCTGCAACTCGTCGATCGCAGCCGCAGCAACCACCCTGTCTCAAGGACTTAGCATATAGATTCAACCGCTTAGAGGGAGGGAAGCAAGGAGCCTAGAAGCTTTGCTGTCTCGGCAGCCGACATATATATGCATGCACTGCTGAAACAACTAGTTCCTATTCCATAGAGGAAGGACAAACAACAGCAATATTTTGGTAAGAGAAAGAATAAATGAATCAGCGGGGCTTACCAGACAGGACTATACACCATCCTCCTAATGCCCAGCCTCCCACTCGTCTGCACGCCCCAATCTTCCTCATCAGCCCACTTGCGCGCCTGGTACAGCGCATCGCCATTCGTCAGCAGAAGCACCGTCGTATTCAGCACGTTGAATCTGGCTAGACTCTCCTCGAGCCAGAATCTCATGGCGTCGTCCGTGGTCGGCTCGAAGGCGTTGGATCTCCAGTGCTTGCGGAAGGAGTGGATGCAGTGCTCGTAGAGCACGTCTAGGGTTTGGAGGTAGGCGGACAGGGTGGAGGGGATGAGGGGCGCAAGGCCGGGTTTCCGGGAAGCGGGGCGGACGGGGAGGGACTTGCAATTGGATTTGGTGCTCGGTTGGGTGGTGGGCGTGAGGGGAGGAGGGGTGCTGGATTTTTCGACGGGGTGGGGTGGGTTTGGAGGGGCTGGACCCGTAGGGGTCTCTGGAGAAACCATCACGGGCTTGGTGTGGTGGAATCGAGCTTCGAGAGATTTTCGTTCTTTTGGTAGTCGAGGTTGAGGATTCGATGGTTGGATATATTTCTTTATATGCGTTTACAATCAAAGTAGCAGCTGGATGGATACCTAGACTTATATGATTTCTGTGGTTTTGGTGAATGTCGAATGTTGAGTCCTAATGCTAATGACTAGCCTTGAATCACTTAGGGGGTTCTCGCTACCAGATCTCGCTTGAGTTTGGACCCCCCCCCCCCTTTCCCTTTTTCGTCGCGCTAGACCAAATAACTGTCTGGTGATAACTGAAAACTAGACCGTCGATGTTTGAATTGTTTAATAGTGCACCCATTTTGGGACATTTATTCTAGGACTTGAGAGAAGTTTATATATTTACTCCTTGTATAAAGATCTCTTTCTTTATAATTCAGAATAATAAAAGGATATACCTTTATGGCAATGCTAAAGCTAAATTGGTTCATTTTAATACATACTTGAAGAGATGCAACTTATGTAGTTCAAGACGATTTTCTAGTTCAAGTATTAGCTAAGATGCTAAGTGACCTATAGTAAGTAACTTCAGGTAATAGACCGACCTTACGAGCTCGCGCTAGGTTTATTCACATGTATACTAGAAGCAAGCGTCTTATTATTCCTAAACCAATCCGATATTTGCCCTCTTGTTGAATTCTTAAGTCTTGACATTCACGAGAGACTAGCCACTAGAGATAGGTATGAGCCAACTGCGAAAACGAGCAAGCGACCAAATGACCTGGCGTAAAAGAAATCATAGATTTATATATACTCAAGTCATGCTAATTATCCTTTAGTACTAAAGATGTAAGCTGTGCGTGCTAAGTTTTAAAGACCGGACTTGTAGATAGGTACCAGTTCTATTAGTCGGACCCTAAACAGACTAATTGCCCAACTACTTACTCCTAAATAGAGCTCTAAATGTTTCATTCAGAAAAATAAAATAAAGGGAACAATTAATATATTAAAACCCTCTCATAAACCTATCATTCTTACCAAACTCAACTACCTCCTATCATACACATGTCATATCTTACAGAACCCGTCCCCACCATAGCGACGCTACTTCCTTAGCGCCGTCTCATTCCACAACCCGAATAATATTTTTATACCTTTCCCTAGAATTCACATCCCGGCCTTCCTAGAACAGTGCAATGTATATCTTCATCTGAACTTTTAGGCCTTTTGCCGAAACCTTATTTCAACATCGGGTTCGATGCGATGTGCAACAAAGAAAGTTAGGTATGGCCCGTATGGGGGTATGTGTGAATAGGATCAGCGGTGGGTGGAGGCGAGTAGGTGGTTGGCGTGTTGAAAGGGGGGTGAATATTGCTTGGTTAAGCGAAGGAGGGGGTGACTTCTTCCGGATATATTGAGTTTAGATTTTGAAGATGAGATGGCGATTTTAATTTAGTTGCCTGTTGTTAAGTGATGCACGGCGGTAGAGATTGACGTTCAGGGGGTTCGAGTCATTTTGATGGGGTGGAGTGCTTTGACGATGGATAAGGGAGGACCGAGAAGGGGTTGGAGGGATTGTCGGTTAAAGCTGTATGAGCTGAGAATACTAAGATGTGTTATGCCACGATAATTTATTTGCGCTTTGAAGACCCAGCTTAAGCCAATACTGCGCCATCCTTATTCACAATCTTCCTTCCACTTCCACCCTTCGCCGTCGCCGTTATCACAAGTCCGTCCCCATCCCAAGCAAAGTCCACCACTCCACCACCCCTAATCCTCAACCCCTTCACACTCCCATTTCCCCACGCACTCGGTATCGCCGGCCCCAGCACAACCTCCTCCTTCCCCGGTAAATCCACCACAAGCATCGCCACCACCGCGCCCACAAACCCAAAATTTGCATCGATTTGAAACGGCTTGCTCTTCCCACTATACATACTCAGCCCGTTCCCCGCCAAATTCTCCGCGATGGTAAAACGAAGCTCGTAGTAGGCTTCGGAGGTGTTGTTAAGCAGAGCCCAGCAAGCAGATCGCCAGACTTTTTCCCATCCCGCGTTTGCGTCAGCGCCGAGACCGGGACCGCGGTTGATGAGGGATGACGAGATGGCGGATTGGATGGTGGTGTTGGTGTAGCCGGAGAGGAGGGAGGAGATGCTGTGGCCGGGGTACCAGCCGTAGAGGTGGGAGAGGTGTCGGTGTGTGTCGTTGGGGACGTCGTAGCCGTAGGTGTCGGGGAGTTTCCATTCTTTGACTGTACCGAAGGTGGAAATGTGGAGGCCTGTGTCGAGAGTTTCAAGGGCAGTGGTAAGGGAGGTTGAGAGGGTTTGGTCGGAAGATGTAGGGGAAGGAAGGTAGGAGATGAGAGTAATGGTATTGGTGAAGAGTTGGTGGATTAGTTGTTGGTAGTGTGTGCAGCCAAAGGTCTGAATTTAAAGGGTGTTTAGTGTTAGTAATCTTGAAATAGGGGGAACATACCGTAGGGCCGTGTTCAGGGGAATTGCAAGGGTTCACGACCAATGTCCCGTCATTGAAGAATTTGTCTTCTTGAAGTTGAGAAAGCCAGAACTCTGCGACCCCACTGATGAGCGGATACGCTTGATCTTCTAACCACGTAGCATTTTGAGAGTAAGTAAAATGATCATAAACATGTTGCATCATCCATGCCATCTCCACTGGAATATTGGCCCATGAAGCTGTATCTCCCATAGCCGTATACCCAAAAATATTTATGAAGCTGTGACCAACCCAGCCGGGAGCGCCATATAATAGTTTAGCTGTATTCGTGCCTTGCGGTATCCAAGTATCTTGCATAAAATCCCAAAGCGGGGACTGAAGGTTGCCTAGTCCGGTTGCATCGACCCCCCAATGATTCATTTGAATGTTTATATCGGTATGATAATCCGCACTCCAGGCTGCTTCAATGGTTTCGCTCCATCGCCCAGCTAGATTCGTTGGTAGACTATTCTCTCTTGAAGAAGATATGAAGAGATGTCTGCCAAGCTGAAACAGTAGGGACTCGAGGTATGGATCGCCAGTATTGTTCGAGGCGTATCGACCGAGTATAACAGAGGTTTCCAGGTTAGCAGAACCTGCAGTATCCGGGAGATTCAAGTCGAATTGCCCCGCATGGCTTTGGTAATCTGTGATATGATCTTGCCTCAAGTCCTTCTCTGCCTTTTGAGACGCTGCTGAAGTTACAGATTCGACGTATGGACCTGGATTCACACCCTTGAATGAGAAACCAGACTTCCCATTGCCCGCTTTCTGGTCATAGTTGGTGCCAGCCCCGATAACGAGACTAAGTTTCCGGCTCGTCGAACCGGCCGGGATGATTAGCACACCGGAAGTCGTGTTACTGCAATGTGACGACCCAACATCTCCAACAAGTTGAGCAATGCCATTGTACATCATCCCGGTGGGAGGGCCTAATTGGGTAACCCCAGTTGCCCGAACATGTCGATTACCGCAGGTCGTGTTGAAGAGAGACGAGTCGGTCAGCTGATTATCGAAAGCAATTGATATTTCCGGCAGATCTCCGGAAGACGTGATATCATAGACACAGACATGGTCGGGATATGAGCAGAAGACAACAGTGGTGTATATGCTTCCGTTGTTTGTAGTATAGACTGTTGAATGGATTCCAGTATCGAGATCTAGAGACCTGCGGTACTTTGTTGCTGATGTGACCCCGCCAATCGCTACTGAAAGGTTGGCGAACACCTGGTATGATCCGTAGTTATCCTCATCCCCAAGAAGCTGCGAGACATCTGCAAGCTTCAATATTGAGCATCATGGTCTTCAGAGCAGATAGACATACTCCCCGTCCCGTTTTGGAATATCCACTCTCTTATGCTAGGCAAATACTGTGATTTGTCTGAGGTCGGATTTCCTCCCATGTATGACTGGTTTAATTCAGTGCGCTATTAAGCGTTCGTAAACACAGGCACGGCTTACTGATGTCTCGAATGGTCCCCCAGCCCAGAGAGAATCAATATTCAATACTACTTTCTCCGCACCGGGGTCGCCAAAAGCCATAGCTGAGGTAGTTCAGCATCCAACTAGGTATTGATGCATGATAACGCACCTCCTAATCGGCCATTTCCAACAGGGAAAGCTTGCCTGATAACGTCCCCGAATGTAGCAGGGCTACTTGACCACAGTACTTTGCTTTCTACAAACAGGGTTGTAAATGAGAAAGAAACAACGTGGGATAAGATCGAGAGCTTCATGATTGTCACAAAGGCAGAAGCAGAAAGTAGCTATAATATACCGTGATAGCAGTAGGCACCAGGAACAAGGCACCTTGCCATCTTATAAGTTCCAAGATGAGAAATTTGCGGGGTAACAACGGAATGGAAAGCAATCTTAACTTCATCAACCATACGAGTATTTCGGCCGCGAGATCATATGCAGAACCCCCGCATCACATATCCAGCCCTTGAAATAAAATATGAGAGTTTATCCGTCAAGAGCGGAGGGGAAAGGACGATGGTTCGGTTCGGGAATATAATAAACCGAAACTTCAGGCGGCTAAAGGCAACGTGGTTTTCGAGCTCTGACGTAGGGCTTTATATAGTAAAAGTAAGGTATGGAAGTGCCGAAAACAACGGAAAAAGTAAGGTATGGGCTGGTTTCCTGACTCACAGGATTGAGGCTCAATGACAGTTGCTGGCTGTAGATAATTACCGAGGGTGAGTTGGCATGATGCCGAGCGAGCACTGCCCCGTACTGTACCAACTGATTTTTCCTTGGGAATTTCATCCCCAGTGTAGACGTTGGGCATGAGCGAGGGCCACGCCTTATGAAAGCGATGGGGCTCTGATTGAAGCTTGGGCATGATACAAAGGAATTCTAAAAGCGCGTGGAGGAAGCAATGGCAATGTCTTAGTGGGGTGTGGTGCGGGTCGGGTCGTCGTACTCGTACCACGTGACTCTACTCGGTAATACAGTAAGCCTAGCCCTCCCCTCTCCTCTGCCCCTCCTTCAGGCATCATCGGCGTCTCAAGCGTACCTAGGTACTGATTTTCAACTGAACTCGACTCGGCCAGGTACTCCCGTCCTTAATATAGCTATAGCCTTCTTCAACTCCATAGCTCCCGTCGCAGATTCCGCAGCCCAGAATTCTGCATCGTACTACGTAAAGCGACTACTCCTCCACATGCATGCGGCATTACATCAATAGCGGAGTTCCAGCCATCGCGACTTTCCACTTTCACTTTCCACTTCCCACTTCTTGTTACCACCGAATAAGCAGACACCTGAAGTTGGCAGCACGCATATTAGCGGTCCACTCAAAGGAGCACCGGGCATTGGGTTTCACCCTACTCAACACATCCATGATCATTTGAGCCTGTGACAGCGCACGAAGCATCTTGGGATCACACCAGTTGCCGCGCCCAACTAAACCAGCCCCTCCTTTTGACAAGGTTGCCGTCATCCCACCACCGACCACAGTCCAGACAGGATTGTATCCTCGCAGCCTTATGCTCGACCAACATCACCACTTGATTTACCTGAGCAGCATTTCGCATCGCATCGCATCGTCTTGAGCATATCTGTTTGCCATTTATTCACAGCGCACGACGATAGATAGATAGAAAATCCAGCCAACAAACGCAATGTCTCGGCGTGGAGGGACAGTTTACGAAGAGCGCGACTACTATTCACGTGAAGGCCCCCCTCCTGCTCCCCCTCCCCCTCCTCCGGCTCCTGTTCGAACTCGAGAGCGCGAGAGGGACTATGAGGAAGTCGATACCTACTCCCGACGAGAACGAGAGCCAGAGCGGGGTAGTCGCCCAGATTTTCTACGAGAGGACTATGGCCGACCGGATCCCGGGCAGCTTGTCGTGAGAGAGCGAAAAGAAGAAACCTTCAGAAGACCCCGATCTCCATCTCCTACTCGAAGTGTATACCGGGAGAGAGTTATCACGAGATCTCCGAGCCCTCCTCCAGTGCGGATCCGAGAACAACGAACCGAGAGAGTCATCCAAAGGTCCCCCAGTCCCCCTCCTCCGGTGAGAATCCGTGAGCAGCGCACCGAAAGAATCATCCAAAAAATCTCCAAGCCCTCCTCCATTTGAAAGAGTCCGCATTATCGAGCGGGAGAGAGAGCGATCGCCAACCCCACCACCAGAGCGATTGCGCGCCCGAGTGGTTGAAACTAGGGAACGAATTCGAGAGCGCTCACCGTCTCCCGTTCGCAGCGTTTACAGGGAGAGGGTCGTAGAAAGAGAGAGGACTCCTTCGCCCCCACCAGTTCGGATTCGTGAGAGGATCGTGGAACGAGAAAGAGAACGTTCTCCATCCCCGCCACGAGTTGAAAATATCCGAATACGAAACTTTGAACGACGTCCTTCTCCTTCACCATCCCCTTCCCCATCTCCTCCGCCAACTATACGCGCGCCTCCTATCCACCAAGAAATCATCACTCACCACAGACACATTGATCATGGTACTAAAGCTCTCCGATCTACTTGATAAACCTCGTGCTGACAGCTGACTCTAGGATTTGAAATCGCACATGTCCCATCTCCACCTCCACCCCGCCGCAGAGAAAAAGAGACCGATATAGATATCCATACATCGCGCAATAATACCGAAATCGACATCAAGCAAACATCCTCTCGTTCTCGAACCCCACAACCGACCTCTACATCATTGGCTCGTCGAGAGAAATTTTACGACGACGACTCTTCCATCTTCGAGGGGGAACGAGATACATTGAAGGTTCGAGATACAAAGTTTGATATCAGCAGCCGACGTAGCGTGAGTGCACGACCAGATACGCGAGAGCGAGAGAGGGTCCGAGTAGATATTAGGGATGATGAGAGCGAGGGGGATTACTACAGACGAAGGGCAGATGAGAGAGCCTACATTGGAGAGGCATACAATGGAGCTACAAAGGATTGGGCAATTGTTGATGTGCCGCCTGGAACCGAGCGGGTGCAATTGGATGGCGTCGGCGGAGGAAGTGAAGAGATCACGTGGCAGAGATATAATGGGGTTAGGAGAAGCAAGTTCATCCCAGAACGAGATCGCTTTCCTGAACGGGCTCCTGAGAGGATTCCTGAGAGAGTCCCTGAACGTGGAGTTGAACGAGAAAGAGAGAGAATCGAGATCAGGGACGACCCTAGGCGAGAAGGCACTGGCATGGAAATTGAAATATCTAGCAGTCGCAGACGCGAAGGTGGTGGCTCATATGAGCGCGAATACGAAAGGATTGAGGAATCCAGCGATCGACGCATTGGTATGCCTCGACCTCCTCCAAAGGCTCGCGACGAAAGTCTATGGACGGAAATCACCAAGGATCTCGTAAGCCGAGAAGCTATTGAGGAGATGGGATACGATTTCGAAGAGACCGAGTTCTTTTTTTACATTATCCAATACTTGAAATATGTGTGTTTCATTTCGTCCATCATTTATTCAAACATGCTAACAATTCTCTAGGAGGATGTTCTCGAGCTCGTCAAAGTTACCGAGAAGATACGCCGCGAGCGCCAGGAACGCATTCGCGAAATCGAGCGCGAGCGGGAACGAATCGAGAGAAGGGACCGTGAGCGAGATGAATGGGAGCGATTCAGTAAACGAAAGGAACGAGAAGTGCCAGCATATGATGACGAGCGCATTATTGAACGAGAAATCATTTACGAGGGCGGGCGCCGTGGACCACCACCGCGCAGAGGGGGCGGCTGGTAAACTGATGAGGCTTATGATGACACGGCTGTTATGATTGCATAGCGAAGCGAAGCGATGCTTGGATTTCTTTTTCTCATTTCTCTCTCTTTCTATTCTGCCGCATATTCTGGTGGGGTGAAGACAGCTCGGGATGCTACAATTCCCGCAGAATCCATTTCCCTGTATGTGTTGGAGGCTAGGAGGGGCAGGCGTTGGGCTTGTGAGCAAGTGACCGTGGTTGCCGGATGGGGAGGAATATGTGGATAGATTTTTCTTATGAACTACGAATGATGAATAAACAAATATGACGTGCCCCCTTTTCATTTGGTATCTTATTGGCACAGGGGGCTCTACAGGCCCCAAGTTTTGTAAGTCATTCTTAAAAGCGAAAAGACCTCTTCTCCCTAGTTTAAGTGCCTCTACTGAATGGAATTTCAATGTTTCATAAAAAGCAAAGCATTATGCAATTGGTTAAGATCGAGGTCTTCACATTGTTTCAACTTTCTAGAGTTTCGGACCTCTTAGACAACCATCTCACACTAGCGCGAAAACGTTCCAAAGTATGGCCAACCCTATTTGCATACATATATCTGCAAGGACAAAGCTAATTATCGACTTCCAGATCGCAGCAGCCTAAAAACACCATGGAGGAATCGAGGATGCGGTCCGATCCGCCCCAACAAGCAGGCATTCAAGACCATGTACAAAAGAGGTTACCGCTCGCACCTCGTTCAGTCTTTACAAGATAGCGATAGCAGTTGCGGATATTCACTCTCACGTTCCTTGGTGGGACTGTTTATAGCAGGCTAAAACTGCTTTCCCTAATCACCTATCTTTCCCAGGCGGCCTTGTGGTCGACGCGTTCTCGAATTGCATTTGTCAAGGGAACTTCTACGTGGAGGATCACGAACGATTCTTGTGATTTGCCGTCTTTTGAACAAGAATTCCTGAACTCAGTCGCGTCTGATGCGCGTGTGGTTCTGGAGATCTCAGATGCGCAGCCACGATGGTTTGGTGGGGAAGATGATCATGTTGCTATCCTCATACTTGCTCGGACGTACGTTCTTTGGGCACGCTGGATTGAGCACGCTGGATTGAGATTATGCCCGGAGCGGTTCAACAAGGTCGGAAAGCCTGGTGGAAACTCGATCTGAATACGGCAGCTTGGACAGGAACGCTGATATCTTTTATCCAGGAGCCTGTATCAGTAACACTCTCAGAGGCAGGAGAAACCTCACGTGCCGATGAGGCTCGACTGCTGTACCTGTGCTAGACCAACTTTACAAAGGTCCTCCGCTCTTCCTATTCGCTCCCTCCGGTTCTACCGCATTAACGGACACCAATCTTGACGTTCGTCAACATGCAGAATGTAATACAAATCATAGCCTCGAATACGAAACTTTAACCTGGCGATGTGGTGATGGTAAACGCACAACTGCCGTTTTCCACACCTCCCCTGCCGTGTCAAGAACGGAAATTCAACGAACACTAATATCTCAGTTGATGACGATAACCTGGACCAGGAAAAAGGACGATAATTCAGAGATGATGACGAGAAACATTTCACCAGGCTACATGAGGAAGACGGATTTCCATAAAACGATCCCGACGAGAAGCAATTCACTTTGAACAAGTGGTGTCAAATGAAGCCTTGAAGATTTATACAGAATAAATCGGCTTCTATCGTTTGCTTATTAAGGTACTGCGAGATTCACCTGCAAGGTCGTCGCCTATATTGCTTGTTTGAGAGGGTTACTGTATCGGGGCTTTAATGTTTCAGAACTTCCGAGACATTTTGGATGTCGGTAACAGTCGATATCAATCCTCATAAGGGATCCTTGGCAAAGTGGTATACTTTCCTTTGAGCAGTGTGAATAATCTTTTAGCCTTCAGTTTAAGTTGTGTGAGCCTCGGTTCCGGATTGAATGTCCACCAGGTCTCAACCCAGATCGTACAACAGGAATGTGAATAGGGGAATGGCAAAAAGGCGATATTGTATAAATATTTTCTTTGTGCAGCACTGCAGCATGTACAATGATAACATCGGGTGTTACAGAACATGGCGGGGTTAAATTCGACGCAAGATTTCCCTCTCTCGGCGACGAGCAAGAACCAAATGGAGAATATCGAGGATATTGATACTCCAAAAAGCGATCCTCAAGCCAACCTTGGTACGCGTGTTGAGCTCACGGAGGAAGATGTAAGGCCCCTTCCCGAGACAGCTCGATGAAACTAGTACTGAGGGTACATAAAAACAGAACAAGAACATCCGGCGGAAGACAGACAAACGCATCCTAACAATCCTCGTCTGGGTTTACTTCCTCCAAGTGCGTATCTCTCCATCCGTGTCAATCGAGCACTCTCTAACAGCTCCAATTTGCAGATCCTCGATAAATCCGTTCTGGGATACGCCTCAATCTTCGGCCTCCAGCAAGATACCGGTCTCAAAGGAAACCAGTACTCTCTAGTCGGTTCGATTGCACCAATCGCTCAGCTAGTATGGCAGCCGTTCTCTTCAATACTCATCGTCAAAGTCCCGCATCGCATCCTCATGCCAGCACTCGTTTTAGGATGGGGAATTGCACAAACGGCAATGGCAGCGTGTCATAGCTATCGTGGTCTTCTCGCTACTCGATTCTTTCTCGGGCTCTTTGAAGGGGGGTGTTTGCCCCTTTTCGGCGTCATTACTAATCAGTGGTAGTAAGTTTTGGAATTATTTCCTATTCGGGCCTTTTTCTAGAATTTTGCACCTTGTCTCTCCTCTTGGGACAGGTTTTGAGACTCTTGATCCGTATATATCCACCTTTACAAGAGAAACGCTAACTTACCGTTCTTCTCCAGTCGGCGAGCTGAACAGCCGATTCGAGTTGCTGCTTGGATTGGGACGAATGGACTAGCTACGATTGTCGCTTCTGTACTTTCTTTTGGACTGGGTCATATCCGGTCAGAGGTTCTTAAGTCCTGGCAGATGTAAGTCCAATGTTCCATGCGATTCAAGAACAGGAACTGACGTAGTTTCAGAATATTCCTCTTCGTAGGCCTTATCACTATAGTCAGCGCCCCCTTTGTGTATTTCTTCCTAGACGATTCTATCACAACCGCCCGCTTCTTAACGCCACACGAAAGGGAACAGGGTGTTGAACGTCTTCGCGCAAATCAAACCGGAATCGGCTCCCGAGATTTCGAATGGAGTCAAGCTTGGGAAATCCTCATTGAACCCAAGACCTACCTTTGGATCAGCATGTCACTGTTCTCGAACCTCGGCGCATCGGTAACCAATACCTTCGGGCCTCTGATCCTCAAGGGGCTAGGTTTCGACAAATACATTACCTCCCTGCTAAACATGCCTTTCGGCGCCGTGCAATTCATCATCATCATGCTCGCCAGCTATGCAGCCCAGAAAGCCCGTCTCAAAGCCCCCGTGCTCCTATTTCTCGTCATGCCAGTAATAGCAGGTCTGGCAATGCTGTACGCGAGCCCTAGAAGCAAGACTGCCAGCCTCCTAGCAGGCTATTACCTCCTCGCGTTCATGTTTGGCGGCAACCCCTTGATCGTAAGCTGGATCGTGGGCAACACTGCAGGCACGACGAAGAAGTCCATCATCATGTCCATTTACAACGGTGCGGCATCCGCGGGAAACATCGTCGGGCCCTTGCTTTTCAACGCGAGTGATGCGCCGGCGTATCGTCCCGGGCTGAGGGCCGTGCTTGCGATTTTCGCTGCGCTGGGAGTGGCTATCTTGCTTCAGTGGGCGAATCTAATGTTCTTGAATCGGTTGCAGCGGAAGAAGAGGGTTGCGAATGGTAAAATGGCGGATATGAGGGATCTTTCGATGGAGGATCGGTATGTGGGAATTGGTAGGGAGGGGGTGGGAGAGCATGCGTTTTGATCTGACGGATAGGAAGAATGATGAGTTTGTGTATATTTATTGAGGTTATTGGGGTGGTTGGGATTTTGGTTCTTACTTGCCAGCAATTGATTACTTCAGGGGGCTGCTTTTCGAAAACCTCCCCCTTTTACCTCTACGGAAAAGTTGTCACCTCGAACTTTGATCAGTAAGGATGGATATAAATTGCATCCTGTAGTGAAGCAATTAGTGCGCTACCGTTGGGCTGGCCAGTTTAGTAAGTGTATTCAAAACTTCACACGCACCTGTTATTACCCCCATAAATAAACTTTCTATATAGCACTTTCGTATTGTCTGTGGATAAATTCCTCGACTTGATATTCTGAGTAACCTATTGATATCCTGTCTACAAACCTGGACGAATAATCAATTTGCATCTAGATTGGTATAGATAAATAGATAGTAGAATTAATGGGTTGAATTCCCCCCTCTTAGCTTTAAAATAAATTATCTGGGCCTTTTTGAATATCCTGCAACTCCCAAGTAATTAGAGCACCGTCTACCTGTGCGATCGATCAATCGCAATCCTGCCGGTACTAGTCGATCCATCCTTCTTTAAAGCAAGCGAAGAAGGAAACTATTATATTACATGGTGAATTAAGCGCATGCAATAGCAATCTCGTATTACATGGTAGTGAACAGGATGTATAATCTCCTGCTTCGTATAGTTCAACATAGCCTCATGATTTGAGATTACAGAGGATGATATAGGAAAGTGTGATGGTAATTGCGGCCCGCGGCTAATGCCCACCCCCTTATCGAGCTCGAGCCGCAAGGCTGCATGGGGGAAGGATCTCGCTTCTGCACTTTACTGTACTGTAAGCTTATAATGCGACGTCGAGACGAAGTACCACCACCGCAATCACCACCACGTCTAATAGCAAAGCGGGCGAAGAAGGAAGACGGACTATTATGCCGTTTCGTTCCTTCGTGCCACACGTTACCTTTGGCTGGCGCCAAGACGAATTGAAGATAGCCTCATCTAATGATCAACGATAGTATATGCAGTACATGTTTCGAGTTTGCAGCCACATTTATTCGGCGTCAGCGTGCAATCTCATGAACATCAAAGTTACGAGATATGTGGGGGATCTGCTCACTCCGCAGCATCTTAACTTGGTTTCAGCAGGCGGCTCTCAGCCTGGTCTTCTTCTCGCGAATATTTGCTGCAATTCCTTACTTCCGCACAATCTGCAATCTTTTGATTGAAGACATTGTTTTCTGTAATGTAAGATTACGAATCGTCAATGACGAGGGTATCTGATTGGAGAGTCACTCCTCTTCTTTGTGTGGAATCAGTATTGAGTTGAGCCTCCATTGAGGTACATGCAGGGCTACCAAAAAGTCTCAAGAATATTGTACTTTGAGCAGGCCTCAGGCTAGTCTTAGGTAGTGATCCGGACGCAACGTTCAAAATCCCTTGGTGGTCCCTTCATTTCTTCTGCTCCTGCTATACTATTCTGATGCTTTTGCTACCTTCACTATCATCGTTTGGCGTATTTCGGACTGCTGGAAATCATCCTGTTCCTTCTGCTGATATTAGTCTGATCTTACTGATCCTCGTACCAGATCCCATAATGTCCACGGTAGGTGATCTGTCCATCTGATCAAAGTATATAGATAGCTTCATTATCCAGCAATCACAAATATCTCTCATCATCAACAGCTCCAACAGCTCCAACAGCAAGCAACAACTGTCCTTACACTCTTTACACTCCTTACATTTCCATCAAGTTCATCTTTCCAATACATAGCATTTCCAAAGCTTACATCCATTCATTCCTCAACTACCATACTTCCAACACTTTACGGTCTTTAACCTACCACTGCAGCCATGCCTTCATTCTCAGCCCCCTTCCTTATCGTTCTTGCCTTGGCAACTCAGTCTTTTGCCGCTCCCGCTGCTATCCCAAACTCATACAACGAGGCATCAAACTTAGTAGACAACTACATCGCTAAACGGTTTGACGATGGTCAGTACCATTGGACTGAAACCTCTGCAGCGGCCACCTCCACCTTGAGCCCACCCCTCTACACTTATGGAGGACCCCTCAACTCAACCACTATCCTTCCGACTGGCCCAGTCGTTACAAAGCCATCTGGTACTGGTGAAGCCACGCGTGTCACTGTCACTGCCACTGCCACCAGTGTCACTAGCACTCGTCTCTCCCAACCTACTTCCTCTGCGACTTCGTCGGCCCCGACTTTTTCGTCTGCCGCTGGAGCATCCACTACAGGTACTGTTACCGAAAAGGACTTCTCAGGAGATGGAGGCAAGGGCTGGCCCACTATCGACCAATGGTTGACTTTCGATGACCTCTGGGCCAAAAACGTCAATGGGATGGGCACTTGTTACGCTGCACCGGGAACGATTCCCCAAGCTCGCACTACCGACGACGAGAAGAAAGACATCCTGGCTTCCATCAAAGATGTATCCCAAAAAACCGGTGTCGATGACCGATACATCCTAGCAACAATCCTACAGGAGTCTTCCGGCTGCGTGAGAGCCGGTACGACGCTCTCGCCTGGTGCCGAAGTCTCGAACCCCGGTCTCATGCAAGACCATAACGGAACACACACTTGCCATGACAAGCCGGCTCCTTGTCCCAAGGACACCATCACGGGAATGTTGATGGACGGAACCAATGGCACTCTTGGCTTGCCCGGGGGTGGCGATGGCTTGAAGCAAACTTTGGCGCAGGCTGAGACGTTGGGTGCCAAAGCCGGCTCAGCTCAAGCAGCTTATTGGTCTTCCAGAATCTATAACTCGGGAAGTTATGATGGGAAGAAGGCGCTGGAGGATCCAAGTCTTGGTGCCACTGCGGACTACTGTGACAAAATGGCCAACCGTCTGATCGGATGGGTCGGCTAAACTTAGTTTGAGATATCCGGACGAGTTTTATACTCTTATTTTTTAACATATTCTTGGAATTTGGGCTTACTTTGAAGCATGGGATTGCGCGGTTTTCCTTTTAGTGCTATTTCCGATGTATACTACAATATGGGTACCAGAGTCGAAATTTGACTTATGCATCTATGGAGTTAGGGAATGTAAACAACATAGACTCTCAAGTACTCATTCTTCACAAACCTGATAATACTATTGCCGTGAACTGAATTCGGATTTCTAATACAGAGAATAATCTTGAGATGTGGTATAACATTTCTGTTTATTTGCAAATTCTTCGTAAAACAGTAGCTGTTTTCTAGATATTCTATAATTTTGAGCAAATATGAACTTGAAGTGAAAACTTAATATATATAGGAAACTTGCTTCAAATTTTAATTCCAGGCCTAACTCATATTTTATGGTTTTCGATCGACATTCAATCGCATCGTGCTCCTCACTAGTTTGCACTATCGGCACCACGTTTCAAGTTTCTTCTACAAGATTTATTGCTGCCCATTATTCATCCCTCTTCTTCTGCATCCAAGCAAGCGCTGCTACTTTGAAATCATCCGGCCGCCACTGATCAGTCCGCCATCCATGCTCAACATAAATCGCCTTCACCCCCTACCCAATGGTGTTAGTATGTTTCTAGCAAATATGAGCTGGAATTTATAAAGAAACTTAGCTCACAGCTCCGTTCTCCTCTCTTCCCCCAACCTATTATATCGTAATCGTAACTTTGTAGAACTCTCATCCTTTCTATGTTCCGGAACCTCTCCTTCCATTCTTCGAAGAACTCTATTATTGGAAGAGTGCAGTAGGCACGCCACGCATAAGGGAAGTCTTGACTTGGTTTTGCACGCCCAGGATGTTCTTGCTGCTTCCAGTTTGTGATGGTGCCTATCAGTCTCGTTAACACCCTTGATACTACAATGAACAATTCCCCTCACTAGAGAGGAAGAGAAGGAAACTATAATAAAACCAACCCTTTTCTGTATCTAGAAGTAACCAGATACCATCTTTACCACCGTTAGCGAGCATTGCTACATGTTCAGGAATCTCTCCCGCGCCATGAGGTGAAATCATCTCAAGCCCCCGGGGTGTCGAAAGCCCATTTGAGGGATTCATACTACCATCCGTTTGGTATAGTACAGAAGGATATTTCAATGTAATCTTTGGGGTAGGGCAGGTGTTTTTAAAGGTCGATTACATTGCAGTTTTTTATTCAGGGGTGCTAAATTCTCGGGCGTGATATCGGGCCAGCCGCCAACAGGTGGATACTCGATCACTACGGGGGAAGAAGCAGGGAGGGTGGCGAAACATTCGTAGAATGAGGCAACAGCTGTGACGGCTGTATCGCGGTCGTATTTGGCCATTTGAAGAACTCTGAGTGCCTGCGTGTGTTGGGATATCTTGGGGCTGGTAGAGAAATCAAGAGATAAGTGTGTGACAATGTATTCAACGAATGGCCTGGCTTTTTCAAAGACAACTAAAGTCGTTCATCTAGAGTTCTGCAATCACATGTGCTAATGAACTGCGAGTTATTCAATTTCTACTTTTAGGAGTACCTAGGTACGTATGGTGATGACCCTGCTTAGCCTCATTTCTCGATTCACTGTCGGCTTTTACTGCTGTTTTTCTTAGCAAAGAAAGTTTACTAATAATAGTCTCATTCTGAAGATAGCTAGGTACAAATATAAACCATAATATAATCCCCCTTGGAGTGTTTTCCTTAGCCGGAGTCGTCAATTCTCAGCAAACAAAGATATTGGCTAGTTGTAGACGGCCAGAAAGTCCGTAGTGTTGATATTATAGCTTGAATAGTTTCCCGAAACTTCTAACTATGGAAACGACGAAAAGGAGATCGGATTCTTTGCTGACACCATTTATGTGCATCAATTGAGGCTGGAGTAAGGTTTTCCCACGCAACCTCGATTTAGCTCTCACGACCACCCCCTTTCCCTCCATTGATCCCATTTCACCACCAGAAAGTGTTTTTACATCCATTGATCCATTGATGAAAAGAAGAATATACCCTTTTTTCACATTTTGCAACCAAATCCAAAAACGATGCAGAAGCTGAGACGAAAACAGTTGTACCTTCCGCAGAAACAAGAAAGCCCCAAGGGGATCCTTTCTCTGCAACAGAGTGGATGCCTTTTTAGAGCTCTCAAAAAAGTGGCCAACTACTTTGATCTGATTATAAGTCCTTGGCAAACACTCTATCTACTTTGTCATGGAATTTAGCGATGATTTGATTGTGTTTACTTTCGCCCTATGACACAAAATGGTAGTATGAAGAATGATTTCTCACTCAGGGTGACATGAATCTTCAAACACTCATATAGTAATCATTTGCTATTCGTATCCCTCAAAATGGGCTTTTTATGACGCTTTGCTATCCTTGAATCGACATTGTTTGAGCCGAATTTATGTTTCCATGCAAATTTCGTCAGCTTTCATCGTTTGTTTGCAACTCATGGCGGGCGTGTGGATGAATACTGTTCTTTAGATCAAAGTGACTGGAACGAATTTGTTTACGGAAGTATTGCCCCCATATCTTGTATGCTGGCTCACAATAGTGCTATATAAGGCATACAGTCTTCTTCTACTCTATCGTTAGATTTTAATTGTTCGTATCTCGTAGGAAATTGAAAATAATTACTGAAATAGCATACAAGAGACTGTACTCTTATTACACTGAAAAATTCGCAAATGGCGTCCAGAATTCTCAGCCTCGCGTGCGCTTTCTTAGGTCTCTTCGCTTTAACAAGAGCATATGATGTCTTCCTCATAGATTGTCTCTACCAATGCAGCAACTACAGCGCAATGGCACTATATAATTCGCCAGTTGAGGCTCGCAATGACAAATCTCCCGACGCACTATCATTTGTCAATGTACCATCCGTAGATTGGGAAAATGGTGACCACTATGCTGTATTCCGCGGCGGGGATGTTTTTTAGATCCACGTTCTCTAAGAATGGTTCTATACCACAAGTGTATTGGGTCAATTCCCCATATAACCAGTATGTAGTTCCTCACTCGGGCCTAATGATATATGCTGACTGGTTGGGATGACAGGCCGCCATGGTTTTACAATTGTTATGCAGAGTTTAACACAAGCACGATTTTGTTTACGGATCAAAGCGGCGCACAATGCTTTAAGAAGTACATCTGTAACGCCATAGATCCGCCATATGGAAAGTTTTTAAACGGGACACTGTAGAGTTTTGGGTCTGTAGAACATATGTAGGATAGTATAGTGATGCATGACTTATTCCAACTTCGTCTTGGTTTTTAATGGGAAGCCGCCTATCACTGTGCGTCTTAATACAAGATAGTATGCGAGGGCCCGTTCGGAATAAACAGTCCAAGGTGCGGTGAAAATGTATACGGAAAATGTATACCAGTTCTATTTATGAGAGCTTGAAGGTATCGAATAAGAGCCCCGCTTGCAGGTGTTCCGGTTCATTCGTGAATCTAGCTAGTTCATTCGTAAATGCGCTAAGATTCAGGAATGAACTAGGAGATTTATGAATCTCCTATATCCACGAATGAACCGGAACACATGCCTCAAATCTCGCCTATTTTGAAGGGGAAAAGGGGAGGCAGTGGAGATAAAAAGCGGCGTTAGATATCCGACATGTCAATATAAAAGTTCGCTACAAGGAGTGCCGCTTTCTGATCATAACCGAGAGGAGGGGTACATGCAGAACAGATAGACGTCAAATTAAGAACATAGACTAAGCTTGTACACCTGCCAATTCATGTCATTTGGCCGCAGCCTTGAATAACACAAGTCGCGACAAGTAAAAAAGATACAAAATTATGGATTCTTTTCCTGAGTCCGGAACCCTCATTTTTTATCAAAAGCTAAAATATTTTCGAAATTTCTACACAGCATGGGTTCTCTCTTCAATCAGCAATCACTCCATACATGCGACTTATTGGTCACGATACGTCGAAATATGCTATGTGGCCAATCGCTGTTGCCGGAAATTGCCCACCGAGATGATGGGTGGCCCGTGAGCACGGGGAAGCCGCAAACTCATTCGAATCCTTCATCCTTCATACCTATTTATATAGAAGAACATCCACTCCAACTTTCCCACTCGCATTGTTTACCTCAGAGGTCCAAAACAAGACATCCAAAAATACACCGATCGTCGCAAATGTACTCACAATGGCACTCTTAGCCTCGCTCGCCGTTGGCTTCGTAGCCTTTATCCACGTCTACATTCTTGTCCTCGAAATGTTTCTCTGGGCTACCCCTCGCGGCCTCAAAGCCTTTGGCCTTCCAAAAGATCTAGCCATCAAAACTAAAGCTCTTGCCGCGAACCAAGGCCTCTACAATGGCTTCCTGTCCGTCGGACTCGTGTGGGGCTTACAGCATCCGGTTCCAGAATTTGGGAAACAGATCCAGTTATTCTTCTTGGCATTTGTTGCAACCGCGGGGATATTTGGAGCTGCTACGGTGAAGGCTAAGATCCTTTTCGTGCAGACTATTCCGGCTGCTCTCGCGATTGGAGCTGTCTTGTTTGCATAATTATTGGTGATAGGTTGGGACATCGATGAAAGGTGTGGTTTTAACGCATGGGTTATGGTATGTGACACTTGCGAGGAGATTTTGCATACGATTGCCAATGATAGAGACAGGGAATTTCATCTCCTAGGAAAAGAGATGTTTGATAGCAGCAAATTCTAGTCACGTGGATAAAGTGAAGAAGAGAACTTCATCTGCATTGAGCTCTGAGAGGTATGAAGCGGATCTCTTAAGGGCAGAATATATTATAATCCAAGTACTCATCGAGCTTTTGAATGGAAATAAGGGCATTGAAGTTCAAGGATTCGTTTCACATGTCTCATTCTGTCCTTGTGATGGCCCACAGCCAAACGCCAGATTGGACAAACAGGAAAAGCATGAAGTCTCGAACCAGAATGTATGTGTTTTCGGGTAAGTAACATCCACCTTCAATTTTACGAATAGTTTATTCTACTGATTCTTCATTGCTAAACAGTCTTCATCCTAAGTCATTCAGCTAGCTAACTTGACCAGTATAGAAAATCTCTCTGACTCAAATTTCGTGCTGAAATTCAACTTTCAGATCCTAGCGACAGCATCGAAGCGTACACATCAACTAGGCGCGCCTTCCAGGCCTAAGAATCAACTATATCAGCGTTAAGCACAACACCAGATGAAGTCCCGTATACCCTGTTTTGAAATACCTCCGCACAATGTCTAATGTGTCCTTCACTGTCAAACCTCGCTTCCACAATTATACCAGTTGTCTTGGCACGGAACTGCTTGATCCAATACATATAGCAGTGTACCACATGCCACTCCCAACTCACGTGGAAACGTGCAGCAGGATCATCAGCCAAGGCCATAACTTCGGGCATGCTTAGCTCTTGCGTGTGGTTTCGATCGGCGTAGTATATCCAAGTGCCATTTGGACCGCCTCCGAGGGTCTCGAACTCAGCTGTGAGCTCGGCATCTTGACAGTAGGGCTGCACCCAAGCGGGAGATAAAGAGTCGTATACGCAGCCAAGTTGGATTGCTTCGGCGGTAGAGCTACCGCAGGCACATGAGCGGCGTGGCTCATGAGAAATCGATTCGGGTTTCAAGTCTTGAGGCTCCGGGTGTTGGTGGTGAGAGTGATCAGGTTCGTGGTGCACGGTATTAGGGTGCTTTTGAATGATTTGGGTGATGATATTAAATAAACCCCAGAAAGCAAGTGCGCAAATCACAATGTTCCTCGCTCTCCTAAGATGCCGCCTGCTCTTTCCGTTTCTCTCGGCTTGTTCAAACTGTCCAAAAGATTGGTCGTTGTCGTCTGTATTTTCCGTGGGAAATAGCTTTTCGACCGAATCACTATAGTAATTGCTGTCAGAAATTAACATCAGGTATGCTCACAAGCCATGGTCTAGTTACCTTATATAAATACTCTCCATACTGGTATCTTGTCTCCGAATATTTGAAGGCTTTGAGGAGGAAACCTTTCAAGATTGGACAACGAATAGTTCTTTTGGAGAATCAGACGTCTGTAGTATCGATAAAAAAGTGCAGGCTGGAGGCGGGGGACAGGTTCAAGAGGACGTTTGAGGTGGGGGACCTCCACTTACCCCCCTTCAGGAGCCCGACCGCGGAGTTCTTCTCATCTGTTTGAAAGCACCGTGGTACGCAACGATCACAACAACGAGCTATGCAGGCTTCTCCATACCGTATCTGTCGTGCACCGGAGACTTTGCCTAATCTATGGAGGGCACGTTGAATGTGCCATCTTGCAGACTCTCACCCTAGTTGGTGTTGGGACTGGCTCGACGAAGCTATCCGCTTGACTAATGGAATCAGTCCAGTGTATGTAAATTAGCGAGGTATCGCATTTCGGGGCCAGAACTTGGAGTGGTGTTACAAGAGAGACTCGGACCGAGAGGAACATACGTCCATGTGAGTTAAAAACCGGCCAATCATCTCAAATTAAAGAGTATATGTGACATGGAGTGCTACAGTTCTTCACCGCGAAGATGCACCTTCGGTCACAAATACTACTAATTAACAGCCAGTAGGTTCTGAGAGACTATTTAACGTCGATTTCACAGCATACAGCATAATCGTAAGTCCGATACCGCGCATACAGATAAGACACAGCAGCCAAGATCTGGAGATGTAGCACCACGTTACGCATCATCCGCCATGCCATGTAACATTTGTTAGTTTGTGTAGGCTCGATTGAGTTTATGGGGCTAAAAAGTATCATACTCGCCGCTGTTCAACGCTCAATAGCTTATCGTCACTCGAATACGTACAGAAAAGCGGTATAGCCCAATGCTCACATTGAGACGTTTGGATGCTCTGAAGCCGCGATAGAAGCAATCCTTGCATCTTTCAGGATATTGAAAAGGAGACCATGCAGAATCATGCCGCCCTAAGGTATCGGTCCAGCCCACCCGTAGCCGGGCTTACGAGTTTTATGGATCGGCTCGACTGGACAGGGGTACTGAAAGAGGCAATTCAAGACGACATGCAATCACGAAGTCATTAGTGAGCTGCGTTTCAACCCATTCGATGCAACAAAGGTATACAGCTTGATTTCTGAGTGAAGCTATGATCCACAGGCCTGACAGTAATCTCAATTTCGCCATTTCGTCGGTTCTATCCTAGAGGATACTTGCAAGCAGAGGACGAACAACGACCGGAAGACACAGTAGCCATGTGGGGAAAGGATTAAACGCATCATAGCTCATTTGGAGCGAACGAAATTCCGCAAGACGACAACGACATACTACAACAGATCAAAGGTCGGTTCAAGGGCACTGCTATTCACATATGTATGACGAAATAAACTGGAAGGTCTTGTTGCCAATGTGTTGAAGCATTGCGCTTTTGATGTTGAAACTACCAAGCTACCATCATGTGCCAGTCACCTTTCAGATCAATCATACCATCATAGAACCAAGGAAAGACTGTCCATCCATCATACCAGCACATCCAAGAGATGATACAAAAAGTTGTCCCCTCGTTCATCTGACCCCGGAGGTGATGCAGCACTACAAGTCCTTCTGAAGCTAGGTCCTATCCCTCAAGCAAGAATCTAGGACGGGATCATCTCTTTGACATTAACTCACTCGCTTTTGGGTGCAACGTGCCCAGCATTGGGAGCAGCTTCGTGTCGGCGCTCGGCTGTAGTAATTAAAGAAGGCACGAAGTTAGTTTCTGCTCCCTTCTCCAAACGCTCTCTGGGAGAGACAAGATGTTTTAAGAGGGTGCAGAGAGACTCGAAGAGAAATTTTGTATCTTACCCGCGGGCTTTGCATTTGAGGCAGCTCCAGTGTCGACGCGGTCGGCATTAGTAGCCGCTTTATTTCGTCGCTCGGCTGTAGGAGATGGAGTTAGTATACTGCGGAAAGAGTTAACGAGTTCAACATTTCTTACCCCCTGGCTTGGCATTGGTAGCTGCCTCTTTGTCACGTCGCTCATTCGTTGGCTACTCAAGGGATTGAATCAGTATGGACTTTCCCGAATTTCTCGAGAAGAGAGTCGGAAATTTTCATGCAGCTCAAGAGCCCGGATTTCATAGGTCAAATATAACGTACGTTCTCGTTGACCGGCACAGCGTTCTACAGGCATTTAGTATCATTCATTCTGGGCATAAATTGGGCCGACAGGATAGAATTGGGAAGCCACAACCGCTATACGGTCAAAACGTCAAAACAAAAGGATCGCATACCACAGCAGGGCCTTCAGCAAATGGTTTAGCATTCAATGCTCCACTCTCACTACGCTTGTCATCGGCGTATGAGCGAGCGGCGACAGCATTGTTTGGGATGGGTGCTGGAGCCGAGTTGGCGATGCCGAAGAGGATAGCGGCCAAGGCGATGTTGGTGTTAAAACGCATTTTGGTGTAGAGTAAAGTAGATGGTGGATTGGGTTAGATTGTATTGAGGAGTTTTGATATGGGAGTTTTTAACTTTGTTACTTGATGGATGATGGTGGTGAGAAACTCGGAATATAAGTATTTCAACAGCTGTTATATAGTCTTCATTCAGTTGAAGTGAAGTGACTTCTTCTCAGGCGTGTTTTCGGCTTTTGGGGTGAGTTCAGAGGCTTGCGTGATCTGATCTGTTCTTTGATTTTCTCCATCACGAACGTTGATATACTCCGAAGCACTGCATGATGCATTTATTAGCCAAGTCTGGCCATTCCGTTCTATCATCTCAGAGTTCAACGGTGAAGGCAATTTTGACATATCGTATTTAGCTTGAACATGTTTTATGCATTGAAACGCATGTAGATTTCGCAGAGCACTAGGAGAATAAGCACTAAAGGTTAGGCATCACAAGGAGGGGGAAAGGTGATCAACAATGCGTTGTTGATGCATTTCTGCAACATGCGTGAGTATGTTCTGTCCTATCTTAAAAGATTGTAGAAACGTTTCAGAGGAATGTTACATCTCACTATCGTTGGTATATCGCATGACAAGTTCATCTGCAATATGCAAGCTTTCGGACTGGATGATGAGACTCACCGCCTTTTATGTTCGTGGCCTACGGGCCAGGATGGTCTGTGGGCTGGGCGTGGGTGTTGGGTGATATAGGACTTATGAATGTTAGCGGTACCAAGATCCTCACACTCTCAACCCCCAAGCTCCTGCTTCTCTAATCTATTCAACTTCCATGAAGTGGCTTCAAGACTTCCCCCAAACACATTGCAAGGCTAAGAAACCTTTCCCAGTTTCAAAGATATCAATGGCAATGAACGGGTGAATCTATATCATGAGAGTTCAGGCTAGAGACTAACAAATAAGCAACAGGATTAAATGGTTCAACCGGACCGCGGCTCCAAAACGTGAAGAAGTCCACGAAAGCGACAAAGCCACCTACAGTCCTCTCCGAGAATCGAGCGACGGTAGCCAGATTTCAGACAACGAACTTGGCATAGCACCTTTTTCAAAACCCAAAAGCAACATCCACCACCACTTGCTCCTGATTTGCAAAGCTGTACTTATCATATTTGCACTCTTGGGCATATACTCTGTTGCAAGATCTACTCTGCCCAAGTCTCACGTACACAAGCCCGTCTCATGTTCTTGCGGAGGAACTACAGTGGCAGAAGCGCTATCCAGAGGCTGCGTTTTCACTCCATTAGCACTTGGATGGCTGCCTCCACAATGCCTCGATATGGAGCTCTCGGATGAGTTCGACAAGCTGGGCCCTCTTCCTGGAGGAGAGTGGCCGTATTGGGGAGATATTAATGGCACAACGCGTATCACTAGGGAGGAGATAGGCTTACTGGCGGATGTTGGGGGGCTTTTTTTACACTACTCAGGAGTGGCATATTATGCATTGCATGTAAGTTCCTTCTTGCGCTTAGCATATCATCCTCAGTCAGCGTGGAAGTTCAGTTCTTTGTCTCAGAAACACTCCCCTAGATGTCCTCATTGTGGAATACTGACTCCGGAATCAGGTACACGTGGCGTAAACATTATCGTTCTCAGTTCACTGGGGTTACAGTCGAGAATAGGTCTAACGGAATAGACCATATCCATCACTGTGATGAGATTATGCTGGATCGAACGCCTTTGCAAGAGATCTGGACAATTGCTGGGGTGGAACTCAATGCTGACTTGGGTTAAGCAAGGTCCGTTCAGGGTACCAGTATTGAGTTTTCTTGCAAGAGAATCAATGATTGAAGAAGGAGGGTGTGAAATTTTGGCTTGGTGGGCGGTGCGGTTATATGAAAAGGTGTTTTGATGTCTCTTCCCTAAGGTCTTCCACACGATGCAGGCCTTCTATTTCGCAGATGAACAGTGTGGATTAATGACGGCGGCAGTGAATGGATCCGTGGAGCTGTCGCAGTTACTGTAGCCAGTAGCAAAATGTAATGACCACATGACTTACACCACAAATAAGCAAAGCAACAGATTTGTAACAAGAACACGGGTGGCTTAAGATCACGTTTGGATATGACTAAGATATGTGTTCCATGTGTGACGGTTGTTGGTTCATACACAAGCACTTCTCCAGGTTGTGTGACGAAATAGATTATGATTCTGATGATTCCTGTTTAGCCAAATGTATTCTAATTCTCAATATCATTAAACCGGTCAATATTTTTCTACTTATAATAGTCCCATTATTGCGGTAGGTTGGTTGCCTTAAGCATTGCTTATCGCTGTACTAATTCATCAAAAGTGGAAAGTATGCAGACGCTGCTGCCCCTCATCCCACCAAGATCCGCTGGCCCAAAGGAGGCGGCCGGATTTCGCCTGGTAACAGGCAATCATACATGAACTTCACAGAGAGCCCTTGACTACTAAGATATTCGGATACCAGTTTTTCCGTGTCATTATTTTCTCCACGTAATCAAATTCCATACTACACGGAGCCCAACTCGTAATAGTCCCTACCCACACCTATAACTACCAACTGCTTCATACATCCCATGCAGAGTAGGTGCATTAGGCCGTCTATCACGTGAGTATTGAAAAACTCTGCTACTTAGTAAACACCTGTCTGAACCACGAGGTTTCTGATCTTCTGAATATAACATTTCTTGAAGTTGTAAAAATTCAAAGGCGATCTGGGTAGACGCAAAAGATCATAGTACTCCGCGGGTAGAAAGAACAGATTGATCGGCTTCAAAATTGATCCAGATAATGTTTTGATGTTCATCATTCGTGGCACCAGGAGGGATCTCCACTCCACTCATCAATGCAAACATAACACGCTTATAGGACCTCCTCGAGCAGCTCCCGCGTCTACAGATGGAATTCCCACAAGTCCTCACCGAATTCACTTTCTTCCCGAAGCTGCCTGTCGAACTCAGAAGAGCAATTTGGGGTATCGCTGCAATGGAACCCAGGTACATCAAGGTCTTCGTCTTGGAAGGAAGACGGCACTACTCACGCATTGATGGCCAAGTACGATCAGACCCTGAAATCATCATGCGCTATGCTGGTTGTTGGAATCTAGTCAATAGCACCTGCGATCATCAACACGAGCCAAGAGGCGAGATCTGAAGGCAAACGTTTCTACACGCTTGTCAACGAAAGGTGTCCACAGAGAGGGCAGGACACATTCATATCTTACTACAAAGGAATCGCCACGGTCGTGCCAAGTATGACTTATCTTCGTGTTCAGCCGAGTTACAGCAACAACATATTGATCAAGTTTGCCATAGACTAGCTCCTGCTCTCATATGTGAACATCCGGATCCAACGCCACTTGTCCTGGGGCGATTACAACCTTCAAGAAGACGATCTTCGTAAGATGAAGGTCCTCGTAATAGTCGAGGACCCTGAAGAGATTCCAGAGGACATCAAGTCTGCTAAATTGATGACCGAGAAACTCCGCTCAATGCCCAGCCTCCAGCAATGTGTATTGGTCATGAAAGATTGGTTCTTTTCTGAAACCTTCGGGGATCATTATGAGCTTCAGAAAGCGGGTGAGGATATCGCCAGAGTGACGCCATTATCAAGAGGCTAAAAGGGCTTGCTTATCAATTCAAAGTTAAATGGCAGACAAAGTTCTCTACTGCTCCGCAACCTTGTTCCTCATGAAATCCAACGCAAGGGGATTGCAGTGGGCCGAGAGCCCCGAGAATAAGTATTTTGTGTCGAGAGGCGGGTTTTCCCGCAATTCATTCAAGTATGAAGTTTTATAGTGTTTATGGTAAACTAGATAAGAAGATAGCTATGGTTTTGTAGACTTTTTCTATATCCGTCTGCACCTTTTCCACTAGAACTACTGCTTTTTCCACCCTCAGTCACTGATTTTATACTTAGAACTACGAAACCTCCCCCCCCCTTCGGAGGCGCGCGACATCCAACCACTTGGGTCCCTCAGACACGCTTGCAACAGCTCTTTTTCGCCAGCATAGCCCCAGAATCACTGCCTGCTAAACATGCCCTGAGACCCAGGGGAAGCTATGCCCCCATACTTGAGACCGAGAACAAAGCAATAGATAGGCAGTATGGGTGCCAAGGCGAAAAGAACACAAATGTCTTGACCTTGAAGACCGATACAATGGACTCACCAATGAATGAGTTCGTCGATACCTTGAACACCTTAGTCGAATGGTCATTAGTTACCTAGAGAGAGATAGTAGTACGGGTACTCAGTATTGAGTATGGAAACAACAAGCAAATGAACACTATACTCTGGCCTCGCACTAATGATGGATCTCTTGTTTTTGATGACGTTCATCCATTATTCGCCCCCTTTACGTCGGTACCACGGCATCGCTTAAGCCCCTGAATGTGGCAGGCACTACCCAGGCCAGGCGCTACCTAACACCTAGTCAGGTGTTCCTTCTTTGCAGGGCAGGTTTCTGGAAGAAATATCCGAAACATTAAACAACCCATTCCTCTCACCTCTCAAGCGCAGGAAGCAGTTTTTTAAGGAGTCTCGAATATTAAATTTCCTTCAAAAATCATCGAATTGATATGCTCAAAAGTCTACTTCACAAATGGAGGGATTCTGTCTTAGCGAAGCCTTCCTTCGCACGTGCGTGCGTGAACACGTAAAGCAATGTTTTATACAAGTTGTCCAATTAAAACTGTCTCGATGCGAGCCCCCACTACTGACGCAACAAACCCTCCGAGCCTAGAACGCAGCTCGGTTGCAGCGCCGCATCTTTGAAGAAAGGAAAGAAAGCCTGACTACGACGCTTAAATTCTGCTGATTCTTTCCTAAGGAGGCTGAAAAGTAGTTTTCGTAGATTTTTCTCGGCTTCGGATCGAGATGATCTTCTGGGGTGTTTTGTGATGAAGAGAACCTCAAGTTGAAACAACTCGGAATGTATTCAGATTCCAAGAAGCCGACAATAGATGACTAAAGGTACAGAAAGTGATGATTAGGTAAGCTTCTACGGCCCGGAATTGCGAAGTTGGGACGGGATGAAAATGAGCAGGGTCCTAAAACAGCCTAGCCTCGGATGAGACAGAGGCCGGTTCTTCGCCTCGTCAAATCACATCGTCATACTCCTCGAGTCGTCCCGCTGCGGGTCGTCGTATTACGATACGGATACAAGTGCAAGTGGTAAGAAGATGCGGCAGGCATGCTGCAGACAAAATCAATTGAACAAAATACCCATGATGCCCACGCCGTATGTAAGTCGTTTGTTGTGTCTGCCTGCTGTTGATTTTATTCTCATAACCGCCACCTTGCCTCTTTTCTTACAAAGGAAAAGCAAAATCATCCACCTCATTCTTTAGTTCCTGTCGGAAGTCCAAACACCAAAGAGATCTATCTCTCTGAGAGCAAAAAAGGACCCCTGCAGTCCTCCTACTGTAACAGCTGTTTATATCCTCTCTTTCACTCCAAAGACTGCGACAGTCTATAACCAACCGCAAAGATGGCATCCCTGATCCACGAGTTGGTTGCGCGAAGAACCAAAGACCAATTCGCAGCCTGCACCCTCGACACATGCCCGATCAGTAGTTCCTACTACTTCTACCGCGTCTCGCTCGCCGCCAACGCGACCTTCCTGGCGCTCTTCGCCGTCTCCTTTATCGGTTTCGTCGTCACGTTTGCGGTCACCAGGCGCGCATTAGCCTTCACAGTCGCCATGTTGATTGGGGTGATATTGGAAGTCATAGGCTATGTGGGACGCATAGAAAGCAACAAGAACCAATGGCAGGAGAATGGTTTCCTGATGCAGATCGTGTGCTTGACTATCGCGCCTGCGTTCTTGGCAGGTGGAATATACTTGTGCTTGAGGAGAATCGTCTATGCGTTTGGGCCTGAGAACTCGAGGATTAGCCCGGAAGCATACACCCGAATCGTAAGCGCATTTACTTTTTACTCTTGTCCCTCTCACTCTTTCGACGAGAATTAACTCCTAATGTGGAACCATAGTTTATTCCATGCGATCTCGTTTCCCTGCTACTGCAAGCTGCTGGTGGCGGTCTTGCCTCCGCCGAATCGCACTCAAACGAATCCCCTGACACGGGCGATAATATAATGGTAGCTGGTCTTGCCTTCCAAGTCTTGACCCTCCTTATATTCATGGTCCTCTGTGTCGACTTCGCCATCCGCACTCGGCGCCGCTACAAGTCCATGGGAGAAGACGCCTTCGACCAAAACCCTCTCTACGTGTCATTGCGAGGCAGCTGGCGATTCAAGGGATTCATTGCTGCGCTCACGCTCGCTACCATTTGTATATTCTGGCGAAGTGTGTACAGAGTCGCGGAATTGGGTGAAGGGTGGACGGGCAACTTGATCCGACACCAGTGGTTATTCGTTGGATTTGAGGGCGTGATGGTTATTGTGGCCTGCTTTGCGTTGAACATATTCAACCCTGCGTTTTCTTTCAAGGAGGCGATGAATGGGCTTGGCGGGCTCGGCAGTAAGAAGAGAATTGCGAAACAGAAGAACCAGGAGAAGGCGGTTAGTGGGAGTAATAGCGATGTTGAAGCGGTACCGCAGGCTGAGGCGGTTGGTATTTAGTTATTTGGTTTTTGGGAGGAGTTTTTGGATACGGAGATTAAAGAACTATTAAAGTACAGCTAGGTAGATATATGAATAATATACCATTGAATTAATGCGACTGTTCGAGCGAGCATACTGTCTTATTCACATCTATTCTCCTTGTTTTTCTTCATATCTTGCGTATTATCCATTAAAAGATAATCATCTGGATGTAGGCCGGTAGTTGGGCAGGGGAGGCGCATCAACTTGATACTAAAAAAACGATTGCTCCTCTCCTCAGCAATCATCATATCCTTTGTTACAGTACGCCGAATCAAACATCCTTCACAAATTACTCTGCTTGGAATAACTACAAACCCTACCTCCTACTTTGTTCAAGCGCTCGCTCCTTCTGCAGAAATTATATGCTGCGTGCGCTCTTCTTCACAAACCAGCTTGCTTGAAAGGAAGGATTTTCCTTGGGTCTTGAGTTAGTCCCAATGATACCGTATCAATCCACTAATTTATTGGTAGGATTGAAAGCAAGCATGGCAGATGCTACTTCTCCCAAGCCAGTGCGAGACGAGACGTTAAGGTAAAGCTAGCAATCGTGACCTGCTTGTGTATAGCTTCATGCATGTTGTAGCAATCTGCGAACATGTCTACGAGTTTCCAGAAAGAGCAAGGCAAATGAATACCCAGCTTGGCCATGATTTCCTATATTAGAGTTGTCGTAGATGTACACCTCCAATCTCATCATCTTTCAGTAGAATCTGCTGAGCAAAAATCTCCCTGCATTCGTTGACCTGTCTCTTGTGAACCTGAACATTCTTCGATCGATACGTTCATCCTTTTCACACCCTTTCGAGACATTGTCGATGATGTCGACCAACAACAAAAGCGAATCAATCAGCGATGCAAATTCAGCTCAGAACCCCCCGTCAAATGCTGCCACCATCGTAGTCCCTGAACGCGAAGCGCTTTCTAATTTCAAGCCCACAGTCATCGGCATCTACGGCATTCAGGATAGCGGGAAGTCATAGCTCCTGAACCAGCTGAAGCGCGAGCTCGGAGAAGAGAAACTGGCGTGCCAGAACGGCGCTGCGATGATCACGGAGCTTGTGGAGGGCGGTTTCCACTCTTTCAAGGCGATGAACGAGGAGGGTAAGGAGCGCGAGCTCTGTCCTAAGCACGACATCTTGTTCACGGTCGTATCTGAGGATGCTACATCTCCGAGGTTGTTGCAGAGTGTCTTGCCGCTGTTGAGAGATTTCCCGCTGCATAATGAGAAGCTCAACCTGTCTAGGGCCGAGAGTAGATTGGATGAAGCCTTTCTTGCCGGCCAAGGTAAGCTGGAAACGATGTTGGTCTTGGATGCCGACAAAACTCTTTCGGCGGCGGATACTGGCTCGATGTTCTGGAAAAGGACATCTGCCTCTTTTCAACCAGAGGGGAATGAAGATCCGTTGAAGACCTTATTCAGCGGTCCGCTTGGATACAGCTGCAACGCTTTCCGTTATTACCTGCGGGCTACGTCGAGTTTGGGAAACTGTGCTGGAATAAATGGTCTGTCCCAAGCAGTGAAAGTCATTGGCGGAGAGCGCCGAGTTGTGACAGCTGCAGTGAAAGCAACCCTGGTTACTCACCTACAAAAGGTTCATGATTTGTACGTCTGGGCCTTCGGGGATGGACCACTGGACTTGGGAATGCTGAAAGAGGCGGACCAGGCTATTGTGGTAGTCGGCAAAGAGCATGGCAGGAGCAATTCCGTGGGCAGGGAGTTGAAGTATGCTATTGAAAATGAGGGCCTGTCTGCTCACCAAGTCGTACTCCCCGACAATGCTTCGCGGCGGCTCAACGCCACCAAATTTCCCATCGTGTCACTCACCGACGAGACATTCGTCACTTCTGTCTTCTATCGCCACGATAAACATGCCTACTTTCAGCTTCTCGATGGTACGCCTACAGACAGAAGCATCAAGGCTGCTTGCAACTCCGACGCGTGATGCAAGAATTGCTGGTTCGTCCCTCCGGAAAGCTCATAGCCATATTGGATGGTATCTGGCTACCGAATATTTGACGGGCATGATTGGTCTGCAAAAGTACGATATTCCGCATGTTCAAGGAAGAAAGACTAATGGCTACCGGCTGCTCGACGAGAAGAAGACAACCATTTTGGCGTTGATGCGAGGAGGAGATTCCATGGCTCTCGGGGTGAACGAAGCCTTTTCCCTGGCCACGTTTGTTCACGCCAAACAGACATGCGAAATAATGCCTCATCATCTACTAGAATATGGCGCTGTTGCGCTAGTAGATTCGGTAATAAACAGCGGCAAGTCAGTGGTAGAGATGTGGGAATTCTAAGTATCAGCTTAAAAACGTCTGACAAGAGAACTCAACTTCGTTTTTTGTCTGTGTTTCTCCTGCGAGTCCAGGAGTTTAAATATGTGGTGTCTAGCTGCTGGCCATTTACATGTAATCGGTGGTACAGTGCATGAATCATACCAGCCCCAATCGGAACACCCAACCAGGCATGCTCCCTAAACAGGAGGACCATAGCGTCAGCTCCAACCTCTTCTCGAACACAATCACAACTCAATTTCCGATGGTGACTGTAAACATGACAACTTCGTTCGTTTCTATATTACGAGAGCTATTAATCTTCAATGTCGGGTTTCGAGGTTATGGGCGTCGTTCTTGGCGCTATTCCATTGCTCATATCTGCGCTCGAGCACTATAGCGAGGGTATTGAGATTATTGACGAGATGTTAGAATACCGTGAAGTCGTGGAGGATCCAGTGTGTAGCTTCCACACCAGGGCGCTTGCCCAATCAGATGATGAATCTTGACATGCGCTCACAAACAAAAGCTAGCAGACTAAATTGATAACTTTTCCATTGATGTTACAATATATCTTCTCCCTCCACGCGACCCAAAAAAGAAAAAAGCATCAACAAGGAATCTATGTCCATCTTTTTAACATATCATACAACCTTCTTTCCACTCTTCGTCAACTTCAACGGCACAGGCTTACTCCACAACCACAACGCTACGAAGCCTACCCACCCGGCGACCGTAACCGCAATACCCGCCATCCAGGGCCAAGCACCGGTAATGACCCAACTGCGCGGCCACTCATCGTGTGCAAAGTGGCGCACGGTAACGGTGTTCTTTTCTTCGATGTTGGAGAGTAAGGGCCGCTTGTGGTTTACTTTGAAGTTGAAGATTCCATGCTGGTCGGGGATTTTGAATGAGGTCGTCCAGATTGTTGACGTGGGGGTAGTGGAGGAGAGGGTTAGTGGGAGGCGATGGAAAGGCGACAGCATGGAGAATTCCAGTTGGACGTTATCGCCCTCGGCGGGGTGGAAGGGGACCCATTTATCCCATTGATATTCAGAGAGTTCGATGAAGTATTTCTGTTGCGCTGATTAGCTGTCCGTATTTGTGTTAGGGTTGATATTACTCACCACATCGTTCTTGACTCGGTAAATCTTGGGGTTTATCACAGGCTCCGTCTCGCCTTCATCCAAGTGGTGCTCAATCTTGCCAACCTTCAAAACACCAATTTCATTAAACGTCCAGCCCGTGATTTCCTTTGCGAAAGCCTGGTTGGCCGTCTTGACAGCCTTGTCCGAAGCAGCTCCAGTCAAACCAGCACTCGGCTTGACCTTAGCATCAAACCAAGCATCCTCAAGAATCTCGGAAGCTCCAATCACTGTAAAACGAGCAGAATTCCTCGCCTGCATCGCAGTAACAAGAGACAATTGCTGTCCGACCGCAAACGGATCATCCACGCCCTCAACCTCTTCCTTGGGATTATATGAGTATGCCGTTCTAGGTGCTCGGAGAATAGGAGTCAACAATGGACTAGTATTGCCCAGAGTCTGTCCCACACCTCTGGGAAATGCAATCACGTCTTTGCCGTCTCCAGCGAAGAAGTTCTTCACATCTGATCGGAGAGCATCTGGTCTCGGGACGAGCACGACATCGTGCTTCTCTGCGGCACTGATAGTATCATAGTTGAAGTGGTCCACTACCAGCCCAGTACGGTCGCTGGGAAGGTGGATGTCGAGTTCGAGGAGGAGGGATACGAGGGCGGAGGGTGTAGGATGGGACGACGAAAGTGTGAGGAGGATGTTTCCGCCAGCGTTGATGAAATCGAGGAGGAGTTTAGGTGTCAATTGTGGTCCAAGGCCTATAAATAATCAGATTGTGTAATTCCAACAAGGATATCTTGTCATTCGTACCTTTCGACTTTGGTGGTAGAATAAGTAGGTGGTCATAAGCTCTCTCGCCCAATTCGAACAACGCAACTTTATCACTCTTCGGTGATTCGTATGTGAGTTTAAAGCCTCTACCTATAATTCCTCAACATTAGTAAATTTCCCAATCCAAACCCCCCCAAGAGCCTGCCATTCAGACAAAACTTACCTTCAAGATCCCCCAAATACTTCGAGTACTTGGACTTCTCAGCCAACTCTTCAATCACCACCAACAGTTTATCCCCACTCGCGCTCGCCGCCTGCACAACGGCCAGCAGGCCCAGCAGCAGAAAAGAAAGAATCCACCGCATTGTCGTTGTATGGTTGTAGTGTATGCAATGTTCGTAGTCCAAGTCTTGAAGCTTAACAACTTTAGGAAACGTATGCAATTGCCAAGACTTACAGGGATGTGGTACGTACCGCAGCGCTACCGTACTTCAAGGTAGCTAGCTACACGTGATTGGCGCTACTCCATACAGTAAGCTTCCCGTCCCGGCAACCTCATCGAACAACATCCTAACCTCGCTCGCGCCAAACCTCACCTCACCTCACCTCACCTCACCAGCCGGAATTGCAATAACCCCTCAATTGCGTTCGTCGCCATCTCCCCTCCCTCCCCTTCCCTTCTTTTCCCTCCAACACCCAGCTAATTCCCTCCGCCCCAGCCAACATGTCAGCAACCCCCCGTTTCTGGTCCCAACCAATCCGCTACCTGCGCTGGGCAGCGATCCAAAAGCCCGCCATTTTCTTCTCCATCGTAGTCGGCAGCCTGGGTCCCATCACGGTGGCGGTCGTACCGCCTATTCGACGAAGACTGGGGGATGCGCAGAGGCCGGAGATTCCATTTACGTATCCCGGTATGTTTATTTCTAATAACTTGCAACCCAAATGGATGGACGGAGGGGAAGGGGCGGGGTGTATATATATGCTTGAATGTATGTACGCTAACGACATCTCTTATAGTTCCTACGGGTCCTCGTCAAGATTTAAAAGGGTATGAGGATTAGGGTGTATGTTCTGTCTGGCGAGGCGATCGATGAAGGAGAAGGAGGGGCTGGAGGGAAGTGTATATAAGGCGTTTTGAGAATGGGAATGAAAATACCAGAATGGATGCAAATGATCAAGCTACAGCTGGATTTACTGTTGCCTATACGTGTGGTCCTGAAATTATACGTGCATACAAAGTAACAGACGAAGGCTGATTGATGGAAATCAGTACCTACCTACGAGAAGCAATGCGGGAACGAACGGAGCTGGTGCAGGATTTCAACAGCTATGGCATAGTCCTAAATATATGTATTGTGGTCCCTGGCGCAAGACTAGGGCCCCTCTTTAGCAACTACAATCTGATACAAAGAGGGCATTTAAACCCCGCAGATGTCTAGGTAGGTCTCTGCTTATTACTTATCTACCCTGTCCGATTTCCCATGTATATACATACCATTCTTTCAGCTTGAAAAAAGAGATGGGATTTTTAAATCGAAGTTGCTGTTTACTAAGTCTAAGTGTTAAATCTAATTCATCTGGTATCGCCGCTCTTCTAAATACACATCATCTTATTGTGATGCCAAGTACGCAATGAGCCCTGTCGCTAACCTCGCTGTTGCCACTTTTTCATACGCACGCTCACTGCAATACATATCATATGGGGATATACTCGGTTTTTAACTAGATATAGCTATAGCATATAAGTCCCAGTCAGATTCTCGCTGGGAATCAGCTAGCGCATCTGTCTCTGACAGCTAAGACGATAGCGTAGCCTCTCTTGTACGCTTAGGGATTATAGGCCTTTAAGAATTCTGCCATTAAAAGGTAGGTAGTCGATTTGAGAGGGTCTCTAAGCAGGTGCTTCTCATTTGATGTGGGAATAGGGGCATCGCTTGAATGGCGGATGTCTAGGGAAGCCAGGGCGACAGTGGAGTATGCTGGCGACGACGAGGTTGAGGGGAGGCTACACCGCTAGACATCATCACAATAAGATGTTCTGCATCAATAAGAGCGGCGATACCGGATGACTTAGATTCAAAAATCCCTAAAGAGATATATATTAAACATTCACTAGCATAAAGGAAAGAAAAGCCACAAGGAAACTTTAAGTATGAGGCAGTGGGAAGTTTATTAAAGCTACTATCCCAACCCTAATACGTCCAATTAATCTATGCCAAGGCCAATGCCAGTACTCCTGGCCTCCTACGGAAACCCTATTGCCCTTCCTTCAGCTGTATTGTCATACCCAATACTCCTAGCAATCCATGCTGAAGTTACCAACCAATACCAAAGAACCCAATATAACACCATCAATCCAACGTAGCAGCAGACAAGAATAAGAAGCAATGTCGTTAGAAAAACAAGACCGTAGTCAACAATGAAACCTATACCGATAAACTCACCCTTCGAATACCTTAAATAAAAGCTCCGTTGTCCTCGCTACCACCAGCGATTCTCTTACGGCGACTATTGAGAAACAGCTCAACCATACGCTTACTTCCCATAGCCTGGGCATCCTGCTCCGACATCTCGCCAGTATCCGGACCTAGAAGACCTGCCCCATCGGCACCATAAAGGTCATCCGGATCCTCCGTCATCTTTACATTCTCATTCTGCGTATAAGATCGGGTCGAAGTAGAATCGAACTGTTTCCCGACCGATCTCGGTGTGTTGTTCAATGAACGGCCATATTTCTTGACCAACTTCGCTGGGGTTTCCATGCTATTTGTGCTGCGAAGTGTGGTAGATGATAAGTTTCGGTTTCGCTTGTGAAGCAAGTTCCTTCCGCTCATGCTTGTTACCTTGAGAGCAAAATTGGGAGCGCTATCCGCATAATTTGTGTTTGTAGTTGCAATTGAACGAAGAGATGACCTCGACGGCATAGGTCGGATAGGAGAGTGAACAGGAATTGGCGGCGGAGGAGGAGGTGGAGGCGGGATATGCGGCCTACCAACACTTTCTGACTCAATAGATTCAACGAGTGAGACGGCAGAACGCTTCTTCAATATAGGCTTCAAGGGCGGCGTATTCTGGAAGTGCGCGTTCTGTTGAACAATACCCAGGGGCTGCATGGCCGCGCTGGCTTTGCGTTGAGAAACTTGCACATCATCGTCATGGATCTGTGCGTTCTCTCGAATATGGCCGGTATGAAACGACTTTGGCATCGTGGGCAGCGCGTAATTGACATATGAGCCTTTTTTTTGTGTTGTCTTTGACCTTTTCGAGTTTTTCAACTTCAGACGACATCCATTTCTTCCATTCGACCGATCCAGTAGAGCCGGTAACACGGTGACTTGCTCCATGTGGCATTGCAGGACGGTATGTCATTCTGTCCAGAATAACGGCATCACCATTACCCGAAGGCAGAAAGGGCATCTCAGGAATGGAACGATCATTCGACACCAATGAGATCGCACTAGCAGCTGCAGGGATTTGGCCACTCGTAGTTCGCGAATAAACACTCTCGCTGTACGCTTTCTGAGACTCGTGGTCGCTTGTCCCAGATGTGGCATTATCAGGTCCAGAGTAGAGAGGATTGCGAACTAGAGAGGCTTGACTGGGTGCTCTCAACGCTGACGAATGATAGTCGTCTTCAGCCATGGCACGTCTGTAAGGGCTTGTTGTTCTCGCAATGGTCATATTACTTCCTCCAAAGAAGGTCGATCTGGATTCCCGCAGACCTTTATGCGCTGGAACAACTGGCTCATTGAGATGTGCTATCTCTTGTGATGTAAGTCCAGACTCTTCTGGTACAATGTAAAAAGAAGAATTGGCAGAACGGGCTGCCACCGGAGCGTTTGATTCAGGCCAGCTTGGGTGATTGGTAGCGTTACTCTTTTTGTCGGCCATTGGGACCTTTGGCGAGAAAACATCATCCTCATTTTTCATGCGCATTTCGCGAAGAGGCTCCGCTGTGACCCATTGCTGAACATGTCTTCTACTATATTCGGAGTCCTCGTCGCCTCTTGGAGCCCGAACCGAATTGGATCTTACATTCTGGTGACCATGGCTTTCATATTCGTGGTTTCTACCGCTCCTTTTGGAATCCTCAGGAGTCACTTGCCGGATAGTAGCAGGAGTTCGGCTGCCCTTGCTGCTATGAACAGAGCTACCACGTGCTGGGATCTGCTTTGAACCAGCAAAACTCTCCACGCTCCCAATTCGCGAAGCTGCAAGTTTAGCTTTGGGGCTGTTTTCGTCCAGTCGCTTCATGAGTGCTGAATAGACCCTCGCGCTATCGACGGAAGTAATGTTGCCCGCACTCTTGCTTGGTCGATGCATGATGGGATAAGCTGAAAACTGGTTTGGTAACCTCTGTCGGTCGAAGGACGAAGATGAGATATGGGTACCGTTCTCATTGATAATTGAAAGCCGCTGTTGCTCTCTTTCGGTAAGTGCTCGTCCACCATGGCTTGTAACGGTATTAGCAGCAGTGCTAGTCCAGCTGGTAACTCGAGATTTGTCGTCGCTGTGCTCACTTCTCAAGCTTCTAACGCTTCCGCTATGTGACTTCAACTTCTCGTCCGAGCTTTTCACACGAATTGACGGTACATGGGATGCCACACGCAAGAGTGAACCCTCATCTGGATGAAGAACATCAGAGAAGATCTCTTGTATTCCGGGAGTATCGCCATCATATTTACGAACGTGCGTTTCCGGTGCGTCAACCTGCTGATTTGGTATGGCAAACGGCTCATCTTTAGTGAATCCAAGAACGCGCTTCAATCTGTTTCTGATCGTCTTAGAGACCTTTCGAGCCTTGTCTCTTAGAACAGACTCCTTCGGCTGCGCCGGTTGGTTTTTGGATGCGATAGACATGCCATAGCTGCTTCCACTGCTACTACGGACCGATTTTCTGAAGGTTCTATCTGGTTTGTGAAATTTTGATCTGAAGAGAAAGGACGGCTGTTCTCGCAGTCTTTGTTGGGTGGTTTGATGAAAGAACCTATCTCGTGCCAACTGGACTGCTTCGTCATTTCTCGCGCCAAAAGTGGTCGATCTTCGGCTGCGGAGAAAACTCATTGACTTTGGACCTCGCAATGCAGGTTGAGATGGTCGATTTTCGGATGCTCGAGAGTCAGTGGTGCTCCGTCCTGTGTATGAAGTGTCATGTCCATCCGGGGTGCCATTAGTATAGAAGATATGCGGAGCTTTAAGAGGGCTGAACATAGACTTCGACCTTCGGATTCGGCGGTATGAGGAGGGAGTGGAGGCAACATCGTCTTCACGAGTGTAGTATTCATCGTATGCTGCGAGAGCTGTGGCAAAGCTGTCACCTGTTGCTTTGCTCATCGAGCCTTTACCAATTGAGGATGCACGGCTCGGTGGTCGATATGCAGCCGGAACGGGAGCGTTTGTAGTCATTGCCATCGGTCTCAGAGTAGTCGTGCTTGGCTTTCGCTGGACAGTATGCTGCGTTCCTCGCCCACCAATGGACTGTCGTCTCTGTACGGCATTGGGTCCAGCGAAACGGACACTTTGCTGCCGCTTGACAGTATGCTCCTTGTTGTTCGGAGCATCTTGATGAGACATGCGTGATGCATTGTGCGATGAGACACCACTGCGGCTCATATCAGCGCTGCTCCTCTCTTGCGATCGAGCAAAGGCTAAATTGGCAGCGACGTGGGCATGTTGACGAGCGACCTCAGGATCGATAGAATCATGCTTGCTGTGAACTGACGATGTTGATTTGCGTCGACTGATGCTGTTTCGTCGAAGCATCTTGTGAAGCGATAGCCGCAGAAATGAAGTAATTGAAATGAAACTTGTAGAATGCGATACAGTTTCTGTAGTCTGCATGCATGCGGTAACCAAAAGTTGAGACGAGCTCGATGAAGGAGAAAGGAACAACACGGAGACTCGGGAAGGAAAACCAAGTACTTGGAAATGAGGTTCGAATGGAAGGTGCTTTTCTGCTCAAACCTCATAAAAATGACGGTCGCTCTAGGAAGGAGCGATGCAGAAGCTTCACTACTGAGTTTTCACCAAGCTCGAAAATATTAGCATATGAAAAAGCCGAACATGTTGACGAGGGAATCACTGTGGAAAGAACAATGCCAAAATTGGATCGTTTGTCTATTGTTTGTTATAAACAAGTGAAACTTGTGACACAAGGAAACCTGTAATCAAGATGAATACAATGAGAAACCGAACCACCATCCAGCTCCGACCCATGATGCTCAAACTGTAAAAAGGACCCGGTAAGGAATTATGTCCTTGCAACACATTGATTCAATATCATAAATGTCACTAATATGATGCAATTTCGCTCACATGGTAAGCTCCTCGAAGAACTCGTTGAGCTCTGCCTCAACGATTTGCTCGATCTTCTTTGAGAGCTTTTCGGTCTTGGACACAGCTGTCTTGGTATCCTTGACAATTTCTCCAGAGACCATGTTGAAATCCTTCTCAATAGCTTCCTCTAGGAGCTCAACAGTGGTTGGCAAGTTAAGAGGTGCCTTGGTAGCAGCCTTCTTGGAGTATCCACCAGACTTGATGATGGAAGAGTAGTTGGAAGATCCACCACCGTTCCAGGCCAAGACATTCTCGGTATCCGAGGGCACATCACTCAAAACACCCTCAGTGGCAACGCTGATCAGGTTCGCCTTGAGCTTCTTAGGGGTAAGCTCAGCAACTGCGTATGCAGAGTCCGAAGATGGCTGGAGAGACAGGTAGTAGGCCAAAAGACCAGCGATATGTGGGGAGGCCATAGAGGTACCGGAGATGGTGTTGACGGCGTACTTGCTGCCAATCCAGGTAGACAAAATGCTCAAACCAGGAGCGAAAATATCGTTACACTTTCCAAAGTTGGAGAAGTATGCACGGGAGTCGTCGAGAGCTGAAGCACCAACGGTGATGGCGTTCTCAGCAGCTGCTGGGGAGTAGTTGCAAGAGTCGGCATTGTCGTTTCCGGCGGCAACAGCGAAATGAATACCAGCAGCAACGGCACCGTTCACGGCACGGTCAAGAGCAGGGGACTTGCCACCACCAAGAGACATGTTGGCGGCGGATCCTTTGAAGCCCTTCTTTCCCTTCTTAGCTTTCTCAGTGTGGGAGTTGGCGGCCCACTCAACACCCTTTACGACATCGGCCATGGTTCCAGATCCATTAGATCGGAGAACCTTGACAGCATAGACGTTGGCCTTCTTGGCAACACCATACTTCTTGCCAGCAACAGTACCAGAGCAGTGAGTTCCGTGTCCGTTTCCGTCCTCGTCGGCGTCGCCAGCTGGGATGGTCTTACCCCAGTGTGCTCGGCCCTCGAAGTCGACGTGCTCGGTGTTGGTTCCGGTGTCAATAACATAGACATCGACACCCTCACCCGCATCAGCGGCATATAGGTACTTGTTGAAATCGCTGAAACCTAAGCTATCTCGGTGGGAGATACGGGCAAGACCCCATGGGGCGTTCTTCTCTAGCTCCCCGGTATCATCTCCTCCTAACGTGTGGACAAGAGAGTCTTTCTCAACATATTCGACCTGGAAGAGAGGACGTCAGTAACAGTTCTGGCATTGGTCAAGGGTTATGCAATGGGAGGCGAAGTCTATCACGTGCTAATAGCAGTTATGCAATTCAGGCAACTAGCTTGAACGGCCCCGAGGTCGCGTGGTACTTGGAGATGGCAAGTTTAATAAGGCCAATGAGGCCCAAGATGAAGCTCTGAAGCATTGTTTCGAGGCCTTTTGAAAAGCGATAGAGAGAAGATGAAAAGAGTAGCTGAGAGCTCAGAAGGTACTTACATCGGGATGTCTTCGGACCTTCTCAATGACCGAGTCATCGAAATGGCCAGAGTAACCCAAGAAGTCGCCGGCGATGTTATATGTATGTTTGAGACCCTCGAAGATGTCGTTGGTGATGGGGAATTGCGAGCGTTTGCGGAGCTCAGTTCGCACATTCTCGCTCTCGCCGTGGATGTTTTGCACCCAGCTGTGGTGGTCGGAGGCCGACTTCTCTGTGACGTGCTTCTTGAAGACGACAATGTAGGAATCAGGAATGGTCTCGGCGTTGCTCGAGGAGAGGATAGGAGCAGCACCTTCGTGGATGGTCTCGGTGCTGAAGGTTGGTGCCGATGACGCCAGCAGCGGCAACAGCGTCAAGCCGATAAGCCCACGCATGATGGATGGATGGATGGAATGAATGGGATTGGAAAAGAGATAGATAGAGGTCTGCCTGAGACTTTGGTAAAATGAAACGAGATCTGTGGACGATGGAGCAGTTTGAAGACAGTTGGTGGTGCTGTCTTCGAGATGGATGATGGATGAAGGAAGAGGAAGAAGGGTTGTTGATGAAGGAGAGGAGAGAGATAGAGATGTAGGTAGGAAGGCAGGCAGGGTAGTGAGTGGTTACGGCAGAGCTCTGGTCGCCTAGAGAGGGTCCTTGCGCTTGAACTGGTCACTGGGGCGGAGTTTCAAAGGGGTTAAACCACATGCGGTAATAATCCATGGCTTATCGCAAGATAAGAGAGACAGCTGTGAAGGTGTGATTCACGACGGATGTGTGAGTGTGAGTGTGAGTGTTTGTATATCTGTATATAAATAACATGTAAATCACAGAATATGGCAATACCTTCCTTGTATATAGGAATAGAATCATAACATTATATTTCTATTCAACAAAGCTGGAGTGGAAGATCCAAGAGCATATGTAGCATCTCCAGAGCTCTCCTTGAGTCCTTGCCCACCCTCGCCGCAACCGGTCATCAACATCAACCCCACACCCACACCCACACCAGCGTCAAACTAAACAAGCTGCGATCCCTTGAGCTCTCCACTCCTTGGTCAGGAACGGCGCTTATCTTGCTCACCTGTCCTGTCCTGGAGGAATAGAACCACATAGAAACTGGATATCAATAAGAACAAGGCGCCTTATCGCTCTGTCAATAATAGGTACCTATGTAGGTATTCACTGCCGGACTAAGACATCGCTGCCACTCTACTGCCCACCTGATATATTGATCCAGTATTTACGGTCAGCTAGTTGACTTGATGACTCTGGGCTGCTGAGCTGAGCCTTGCCGTGCCGATACACGTGAGTCCACCAGGATGGAGCCTTGTGCTACTATACTTATATTATACTGTAGGAGGCATGGATGTATCGTGGACCTCTCTCCTCTGTCTCCCTTTTCCATAGCAAGCAATGCAATGCAATAATGAAATGTCCCGAAAACAGTAAACACGAATAGAATGCAAGTCTCTTTCATGTCCCCCAATCATGTGAAGTCATTCATCCATCCATCCATCGCATCCTCCAATGCTGAATGCATCCCCGTTCCCCGTCCGCGTCTTACAGTACGCGAAACCCACTCTTTCTCTGTTCTGTTTGAAACCTCGCGAGGCAAGTCAACCACCACTTCAGCCTCACCGTACAACACTTCTAAAATCTACAACCCAACACCAATTTCGTGCCGCCAACCTGACCTACGCACCCCCAATTGTTACATTCCTTGTAGAATTGAAAGTCTTCTGCCCTATCAAATGTTTTAAAGTTACAACAGCCGGCAATCCTCTTCGATGCCAATTAGTTAGCTTACCCCGGTGCCTGGACTCTCCACGGGCGTGAGACAACCCAGAACAACAAATGAGGGACGGCAGGAGGCCTTGATTCCATCGGGAGATAGGGGAGGTGCAGAACTATGTCAGCTCGATCACGGCGGCAGCGCTCGTCGACTGCTGCATCCGGCCCGCCAGAAAGTACCAAAGCAACTGCTGAGCTCCAGCTTCTCCTCGACAACCTCTCCACAACCCTCCACGCAGTCCCAGAAAATGTATATCCAGACCTCTCTACGCTGCTCGACCAAACCCAATCTATCCGTCTATATCTGATTGCTTCAGTCCCACCCGCGCGAGCCAACGATGACTTTCGACATCTGCGAGGCTTTCAAATACTCTTAGATACCCTCCGTACCTTCTCGGGCTTCTACAATCCCTCGAAGCGAAATCAAAAGGAGAAGACTCAGTTATTTGAACTGCTAGGCATAATCTTGGGTATATTGGCACAAGCATTCCGAGAACATTATGGGAATCGGAGATACTTCAAACGCAGGGTGGAAGGTGGCGGCTGGGCAGCCCTAGAGCAGACAATTGCTAGCATTGGTATTGGCGGAAATGAGTCGGACATCTGGGGCGAAGCCCAATTGTTTGGCCGACTGCTAGCCTTTGCTTTAGACGACAAGAGATTTGAAACTCTGTGCCAAAAGGCGACTGGACTCCACCCATCTGTCAAGTCGGAGGGAACCCCTACAAAAGATAAGGATCTCGCTGCATATTTCCCAAGAACAGATCAATCCAAAGACAAAAGCGTAGCATATACTGCTATCTCCAGCGACGAGGAGGCTCTTGTGCTTGTGGATAATAAGCTTCAGGAAATCTTGCGAGAAAGTTCTCTGCTCTATAACGCTGATATTGTACCAATCATTATTGATTTCTGGAAGACAATCCCTCGAGCACCAGGTACATCTGTCAACCCATCTGCGTTGGTTGTCATTTTGACATTAACCAAGATATCATCTGTATCCCATCATAATCTCTTGGCTGTCCATGGAACTGGGATATTGACAAATTTGCTTCCACTTGCTTTCGATTCCGATTCTCCTCTTGCGACTCCCGAGAGACGCTCCGTGGAAGCGCTTTGTGGTTCCCTCATATCACTCGGCATTAGCACTTTGAGCGATGCGCAATATCTTGTTTGTAACGAATCGGCGGCCGCCGCTGACTTTCTTCTGAAATCAGTCAAAGGGTCTCATGGCCCCGCATACATCCAATTTGATCTCTCTCTGAATGGTTACGCATCTATAGAGCTCCCAACATTAGGTCGATCATTTCCACCTACGACGGCACCTGGCTACACATTCACAGCGTGGATATATGTGGATCATTTTGACCCGAACTCTCACACAACAATCTTCGGTGCTTTTGATTCAACGCAGACTTGCTTTCTCCTAGCATATCTAGAAAGGGATACCCAGAACTTTATCCTCCAGACCTCAGTCACCTCATCACGTCCAAGCGTAAGATTCAAGACAAAGGTTTTCCGGGAGAAGCGCTGGTATCACATCGCACTGGTTCACCGACGCCCAAGAACTATGACTTCAAGTAAGGCTGCATTGTATGTGAACGGCGAGTTCGCCGAGCAAGTCAAGTGTCAGTATCCTACGCCTCCACCTGTCTCCGACGCCAGCACTGAAAGCTTTACATCATTCACCTCCTCTACTAGTAAAGCAACAAATCCCGTGCAGGCATTTATGGGCACACCCCAAGATCTATCAACGCGCCTTGGTCGCGGTGTAGTGTTCTCACGCTGGTCATTAGCATCAGCCCACCTGTTTGAAGATGTGTTGAGTGACGATCTTGTCGCTGTATACTATCGACTCGGACCTCGCTACAATGGTAACTTTCAAGATTGTCTGGGCTCTTTCCAAACTTACGAAGCCTCCGCTGCACTGGGAATGCGCAACGAGCTTATACACCCAGGAAAAGATGAGGCCTCTGACATTATAGGGGCTATTCGAGAGAAGGCTAGTATTCTTGTTCCGGAGAGCCGCATCTTACTTAGCATTCTTCCTTCCGCTGTTCTTGGGGAGGATAGTCGCCACAAGGGCTATGAATCACAACTTATGCGGGGTTTGAACCGGACAGCATCAAATAACTTGTTTCAGCTGACTCACAACAATGGATCTGCGCTAGCTATCAATGCTGCCATTCCCTCCATAAATGAAGCTTTGACCCGAGCTCAAGGGACTATGGTGTTGACAGGAGAGCCGGTCGTCGTTGTGCCTCAGTCCTTAGACGATGCTCTGTGGCAACTTGGCGGCTTCGCTGGAATAGCCCTCAAACTGGTCGAAAACGCAAAAACCAAGGACGAAATCGCACGAGCCGTTGAGATCTTGTTTGAGAGCATCAAGGGTAGTTGGCGGAATAGCGAGGCTATGGAACATGAGAACGGATACACCATTCTTGGTGCTCTGATTCGTGGCAAGATTGGGGCTGGAGTTGTGGTCTCGTCCAGAGGCAGTAACAGCACGGATGTTTCTGCTATGAGCACTGACGATCGAGACCAGCTTGGCTTTCGACTTCTTAGTTTGGTGTTGGACTTTGTTGGATATAGTCTCGAGAAGCCAGAGGAATCGTACATCATCAACCCCCTGGCATATCGCATTCTACTCGTAGATTTTGATATGTGGCGAAAGACAGCTCCTATCACACAGAAACTCTACTACAAGCAGTTCATTACTTTCGGTGTGAACAGCAAATTCCATCAATTTAACTCTAAAAGACTATTCCGAATGCGTAAGCCACCCTAAAGTCACTTCGATGCGCAACTACTAATATGAAATAGGCATAGTACGGAGATTTTTAGACGCTCTCAAAGCTGAGACATTCCAACGCAACGTATTTCCATCTTTCATGGAAGCCTTCACGAGTTTAGTAAAGTGCAATATGACAGCTGAAGTCCTACGAGCTCTTTCTCTATTCATCACATACGCTTATCATAAACCTACCAACTCCGCAACAAGGACGCCTAATAAGGGGCAGTATGGAACGCTACCAAGCAGATCTGGGACTGTTACCAAGAGACCAAGCCTTGCGACTTTCTTGGATGGGAACATCGTCTCCACGAATCTTAGCAAGAGAGAACTTGGTACCAAAATACTTGAAATGTACGCAGGTCTGCTGTGTGAAGATAGTAGTTCGTCAAATCTTAAAAAGTTTGCAAGGACCGTGACCAACAAGGTAAGCAAAAGTCTGTCATAGACTATCAACAACTCTAACTTCCATAGTGGCTTTTGCATCTTCTGTCGGAAGATGACCCAGAAGTTGTGGTCTTGGGAACCAAAATCTTGGCCCGACTTATCGTAGTCAATGGCTCGAGCTACGCCACAAAATTCGCAACCAAAACTGGTGGCTTCGCTATCATGCGCTCGAGGTTGAAGAGGTGGTGGGATATTTCCACCCTTTGGCCAATTTGTTTCAGTATCTTGTTCGCTCGCGATGTAGCCGATATTGATTTTGAACGACCATTTGAGTTGTTTAGTCTCCTTGAGTCATTCAGCAACTGCAAAATTGTCTATCCTGCTGTACTACCTGTTATCACAGCCATGTTACAGCATGGCTTGAAAGATGTTCTTCGTCATCAAGATGATCCTGATTCACCTTTGAACGAGCGAAGTACTGGACCAGACCACGGTACTCTGAGTGTACCAAAAACCCATTCTCGCCGTCGCTCCATGTCCTTGACGAAGGAGTTGGAATCTCGCCGTAAGAAATCGCCACATACCTCGTTGGAACACATACTAAATTTTCTCTAGAAACACACCAACACAAAAAAGAGCGAATTGGTGGCCAAGCCTCTGTTCTCCATACTGTCATTCGATTCTTCGCGGACCTGCATTCGAATTCTTCTGACTTTAGGGACTTTGCTGTATCATCGGATTACATCCGGCTCTTGCTCGCAGTCCTCTTCCCAGTGATCGTCAGCGCCGACGCTGTCAATCCCGAGACGGAACTAAACTCTCGAGACTCAGCATTGACATTTGAAGGCGACGATGTCATCATCAGACCTATCTCCCGCGCTACAACTACACCTGCACCAATTGTTCGGACATCCAGCGTCGAGACTCTGCTGCCACCCAGCCCGACTGCGCCTAGAGCTAAACCTCTGCGCCGAGGCTCGTCATTTATCTTATTAACCTCCAAACCATCAGAATTCAGTCCTTCATCGGCTAGATTAAACCTAGTCATGTCGCCTAAGAAGAAAGTCGCTGCTCAAAAGATCAGCAACTCCCTTGTCGAAGGCTTACTTGAGCTAGTCGTCAATGTCTTTATCGACCAGGTCACATTCCGGAAAGAATTTCCTGGCTTTGGATTATTCTTAAAAGTACCACCAGGGTTTCAAGAACATCAAGCATACTTCGAATCACATTTGTTACGAAACACAATTTCGCAACTCGGAAATACGATTCAGCTCGATCAGAAATTATTGTGGGAGCCGAAGCTCATCCAGAATATGGCGAGGTTTGTTACTCACATGGGCGAGGCTATCTTTGAAGGATGGTTCTTAAGTGGGGCAGAACCTTTGCTCGACTTTGCAGGGACGTTGTTGGAATACCTTCAACGACCTGAAATTTCCAAGATAAAAAGTGTCAGACTTTGCAGCCAAGCCATCCTCTCCATCAAGAGTGTATTTTTGAGGGTGGTCTTACTGCGACTGTCAGAGCTGGATAGTGCTCAAGAGTCAGAAGATGAGGCTGTAGCCTTCATAGACAAGCTTTTATACTGGCAGACTGTTGTTCTGTCATCAGATGGCGGCGAGGATGACTTTCTCAAGCTTATCTGTTATCAGCTATACCTGAAGCTGGTTGACTCAAGGGAACGTATTCGTCTAGCGGCTACAAATCTTTGGCGTATCTTGCTCGTTCAGAAGCCTGAAGAAACGTCGACGATATTTCAATACTCGACATCCACAAATCACAGACATTTAACAGCTGGTTTCAAGAAACTCATGGAGTTAGATAATGAAACATTCGTTCAGTGGGTCGATGAACAACGAGCAGAATTGGATGCGTTATTCTTCGGAGCTATGTCAAAAGCGTGGGAGGATTTCGTCAGTGCAGAAAATCAAAAGACCGAAGAGACGGCCAAGGGTCGAGTTGCCAAGCGTCGAGAGAGACTCAGGCAATGGCACACTGAGGACTTCACTGATGAGAAGATCCTTTTCCAACACGATCTCGCGACATCCTCGTGGATGAAGAACATCTACGCCGCAGAGCACCTTAAGCACCAGCGAGCGCAACAAGATCAGCAAGACAACTTTAGTTTCCTTGCTTCCACGTTTTCAAAAATGAATCGCGAACTTCATCGACCTTGTGCAGTCTTCGACAATGAATCACCGACGAAATGGAAGCTCGATCGTACAGAGGGTCGTAATCGTATGCGGCTTCGCATGTTACCAGATCGGGCCGCTGACTTGCATGATTATCAACCAAAACGCAAGACTACAGATGCCTCCTCAAATGGAACACTGAAGCTGAACACGAAGCTTGCCTCGCCAGCAGTTCCAATCATTGGAACAACTCCAGTATCATCTTTGCCACCGCAGAATGACTTGGATGGTCCAAGTGATGATCCAAGTGACTCATTGGTGAATGATCAGCAGGCCGGAGCGAATGAAGCCAATGAAATTGTTGTTCCGGAGGAAGAGTTCGAACTTGTGGATGATCCTAATGAACCTGAAGGCGACGATGCCTATGAAGACAAGAACCGTAAAGTTATGCGGAGTCTTCAGCGAGGCGACCAGGTGCAACAAGTCTTCAATATCTCCAGAATCATTGGTCTTGAGGCCTGTGAAGGATTACTTATTCTAGGCAAAGATTCTCTGTATCTCATCGACAACGTCTTCCAGAGGTCTGATGGAGAAATTGTAAATGTCTCACAGGCTCCAGCAGAGGAACGAGATCCGTATCTGCAGATCATCGCCGGTCAGCCTGGTCAAAAAGCGAAAACAACTCAGGCCGCTAGAGGCGAACAGGAATCAAGAAGCTGGAAATGGAGCAACGTGATCAGTATCTCGAAGCGACGTTTCCTCTTCCGAGATGTCGCTATTGAGGTCTTCTTCACTGATGGCCGGAGTTATCTCTTGACCGCTATCTCGCCAATCATCAGAGATGATCTATATTCAAGCTTACATATAAAGCGCCTCACTCTACTGGAAGTTCCAGTCTACCGAACCCTGAAGATGGCTGGCGGCTCGAGGCTCTCAAGGTCTCTGAAGAGGCGCCTGCTTCGTTTGGTTCCAAATTCGGTTCTATCTTCAATTCCTCCGCGTGGAATCCAGCTATGCGTAGATGGGCAAAGGGAGAAATTTCGAACTTCCATTATCTGATGTTGGTAAATACTATGGCTGGTAGGACCTTCAACGATCTTACTCAATATCCAGTATTTCCCTGGGTTCTCGCCGATTATACCAGTGAGGAACTGGATCTCGAAAATCCGGCTTCATTTAGGGATTTGTCGAAACCAATGGGTGCTCAACATAACTCTCGGGCTGCGGATTTTACTGAGCGATATAAGACTTTTGCGGACATGGGCGACCAGAATACACCAGCTTTCCACTACGGGACTCACTACTCATCGGCTATGATTGTTACCTCGTACTTGATCAGACTTGAGCCATTCGTCAAGTCGTTCTTGTTACTTCAAGGTGGCAATTTTGACCATGCAGACCGAATGTTTTATTCGGTCCAAAAGGCTTGGCAGTCTGCTTCGAAGGATAACATGACAGATGTGCGGGAGCTGATTCCTGAATTCTTCTATCTGCCGGAGTTTCTGAAGAATACTAATAATTATAACTTTGGCACAAGACAGAGTGATGGTGGCAGTGTGGATACGGTTCAGCTTCCTCCTTGGGCTAAGGGAGATCCTAAGATATTCGTCGCCAAGAATCGGGAAGCCCTCGAGAGCCCTTTTGTTAGCAAGCATCTTCACCAATGGATTGACCTAATCTTTGGCTGTAAGCAACGCGGCGAAGCAGCCATCGAGAGCGTAAATGTCTTCCATCATCTCTCATACCACGGCGCCACAAACCTCGACTCCATCCCCGACGAAGAAGACCGTAAGCGCACGATTAGCATAATCCACAACTTCGGCCAAACCCCTTATCAAATATTCTCACGCCCGCACCAAGCCCGCGAAGAACCCCGCTCCCGCATCAAGCGTCTCGACAACGCAGCCCTTTCCCTAACCCGCCTCCCTTTTGCGCTCCTCGAATCCCACGAGCGCGTCGCCTCCCTAATCTACGCCCCTAAACTCGACCGCCTCCTCTGCGCCACCGCCTTCCGCCTCAACCTTCCCCCAACCTATGACAAATACCTCGAATGGGGCTTTGCAGACAACAGCGTGCGTTTCTTCTTCACCGAGTCCCGCAAGCCCGCCGGTCTATTCGAGAATCTCCATCAAGGTCAGATATCAGGCGGTATCTTCGCCTCTTCTCAGCTTCTGATTACGGCGGGCGAAGATTGCGTTCTGTCTGCCCATACTATCGTCACCTCCCCTTCCAAACCAGTAGAGCTACAACCCCGCTCCTCGCTCTTCGGCCACAAAACCCCAGTCATCACCCTCGCGGTCTCGAAATCCTTCTCTACCCTGCTCTCTGCATCCGCCGACGGCATCGTGCTATTGTGGGATCTCAACCGTCTGGAATTCGTGCGGAAGCTTACAAATGGCCGCCCGGTCGAAAGCGCAGCCATAAACGACGTTACGGGCGATATCCTCCTCTGTCGCGGACAGAAAGTCGCGCTGTTCACGCTTAACGGCGAGCTCATCCTCGAGCAGAATGTATGTCAAGACCAGGACGACTATGTGGCTTCTTGTGCTTGGTATGAAGGCACTGGCAATGAGTGGCTGGAAAGCACGCTGCTGTTTACGGGCCAGCGGAGAGGGGTCGTGAATTGTTGGAAGAAGGTCGTGGGTAAGGGAAAAGGGGGGTGGGGCCTGGAGCTGGTGAAGCGTATGGTGCATTTTGATGAGGATGGCACGGCGGTTAGTGGAGGGAATGGAGGGAGTAATGGGGAGGCGGCTGTTAGCTGTGTGAGGGCTATGGCGCAGTGTGTTTATACGGGGGATGAAGATGGGAGAGTGGTGCGTTTGCCTTTTTCCTTTCCCTTCCATTTGAGTTTCAGACTTTGGGCTTTGGCTAATTGATTGAACTACAGTATGAATGGGATATTATCGCACGCGAACAACGATAGAGAGTGGATGGGTGATTACTGTAGATGTGGTGTTTATAGACGGCGGTGGTCGTGTGTGTGGTGTGGCAAAACATAAAACTGGAGATGAGATATCTGACTTTGACGATGGATGCATGCATTCGCAGTGGCGTTTTTGAATTTTAAATGATTGATTGTATTTAAGGCGGGCGTATAAGATGAGATGAGATGGGGAGGAAGGTGGAATTGTGAAAGAAAGAGTTGAATCAAGTCATTCCTTTGTTTTTCAATTGTTGCTGGTTGGGGTGAAGTGAAGTGTCCCATGAGACGCGTAAATCATGCTTGCGTATGGTTCCAAGAGCGAAAACTGGGATACAAAAAGCTGAGCCTTGAGATAACCCATTTCTGTATTCACCTCAAGACCTTGATCATTGTTAAAAAGAATTGCGAATGCGGTGTAGCGTTGGAAAACCCCCTTTCTGATAACAGCTCACTTGTTTAGTCAGCGGATTTTGAACTACCTAGAACACCAAAAACCGAGCCGGGAGACACTTTTATACCATATCTTTCGGAAACCCTCCATTATGAGTAGTACTTACGCCACATCATGGTATTCCATGGGAAACTTTCCAAGGCGTGCGAAAGATGCCCGGCATGGAGATTGAAGGTAGATCTGGAACTAGCTCTTACTCGGTTGAGCAACTTGAGAGCTAATGTTATTTACAGTGCCATTTCCATACTAGCACTTGGTCAATTTACTTTGAAAGAAAGTTTTACTTTCAAATAATATAGAGGTCATTAGACTATCGCTACCAGCTTCTTGTCAAACCAAAATATACGGACGGCGGTCTCATGTCGCATTCTCGTTTCAGATATCCCCTGAGGGTTTCAACATGGCGCCGAGCACAACGCGACCTCATCTGAAATGCTAACAATCCAAAATACCTTACAGCGAAGATAAATTCGGGACATTCATTATCTTTTTATACTCGCGGTTGCAATTGAAGATACGCAGAAACTATGAGAATCACAGCGATACTCTGCGGGGTAGCTATGGCGGGGTTGGTGGGGGCCGGAGAGCTGGCTATGGATATGGACATGCAAATTGACTTCCCCCTCTACCCCCGCGCAACAGCAACAACAGCAGTAGCACTTCCTCCAGTAAATATCTCCCCTTCCATCTCCCATCCCTCATCTCACCATTAATTAACCAACCAACCTCTGCATGCAGACATTCACGCAAAGCCTCGGCGGCGCCACCGCACCCCCCGTCACCTCATCCAGCGACGCCAAAAAGCCCTTCGCCGTCGCCGGCGAGACATTCGCCGATCTGAAATCCGCAGTCTCCAAGTCCTGCAGCCAGCAACACACAAACTGCTCTACTGCAGCTAATAGTCCCGGGGGCGGAGGAGGCGGCGGCGGGAAGAGCGCCGCGCTCGGGGTTACGGTTAATGAATGTGATCAGCAGCAGACGGATTGTATTGCTGCGGGAACTGAGACGAGCACGAGTGGGAGTGGGAGTGGAGGTTCTAGTGCGGGCAGTAGCTCGGATGGTACGGCGACGGTGACGGCGACTGGGGCGCAGGTATTGAGGAGTGTGGATGCGAATTTCTTTTTATTTGTGTGATTCGTAGGTTAATTGGGGGATTAGGTTGGCGTTCTGGGAAGAAGCTCGGGGAACTGGCGATGTATGTTTTATTATGTTCATCTATCTGAGGTATCTATCGATTACATATCGTGATGTATGGATTAGACTATTATAGTCATTCATATATAGCTCATATAAGAGTCGAAATTTTCATTGACGAATCGGACTAGAAGTTATCCCTCGATCGCCATAACCTCACTTTCATTCTGCTCTTAAATTTCCGGGCTTTCTATCGCTTAATTCTAAGGTTTTTGGTTTAACTGGGTAGTAATATACGTCTACTTTTCCTAATTAGGTGGCGGGGAAATTGCTGCTAGGTCTTTCACATTTCACTCCTATATGACAGCACTGCTGATATTGCGAGTGGGGTAAAGAGTGAGGTTACGTAACTAGTAAAGTATTGCAACCGCCAGACTGGATTTATATATAGGATTGCTTTTCATGTGGTGGGAATAGCTTCAATTGGACTAAAAGGTAGTGCGGTGCGGGGTTAAATTGCGGGGTAGACACTTCTATATACGAGTAAACTCACTGGCGACAGAATACCGTTTGTAACTTTGCAATCACTCATAGATTATTAATAGATCTCGTTTAAGATGGAGACAGTGATAAAGCTAATGGGTGCATGTTCACGGCCATAACTCTCAGCCCATGCTCTGGTTTGAATGAATGAAGGATGAGGACCTAAGTACAAAGAACCTCGAGGTGTTGAAAATGAGCCTGTTCATGATACTTCTTGTCAATATTCTGAATCAGAATCTAGGAAAGACAACAGTGGCTCCTGTAACTGTTTCTTCCCTAGAAGGGAAATCAGGTTATTCAAGAGTATATTCCCAAGCCCACAAAATCAGCCCCGTAACTCTGATACCCAGCAGCACCTCCCTGGTTCCCAACAACAACAGTGTTTGCTCCCTCTTGCCACCCACCAATCAACACCTTAAAGATACCCGTATCCTGCCATCCCAACCCAGGACTAAACAGCTCACTGCTCTTCCCGCTCAGCGGAACCTCAATCCGAGTCACAACGTTATTCACCGCGATCGTCATGTTCCTGGTATTGGTTCCGTATAACCAGGATGTTGAGAGGGCGATATCGTTATTGCAGAAATAGACGTCGACGAGCTTTGAGCCGGCTGACGCTGCGGTGATGGATAGGGATGCGGTGCCGGTGGGTGAGAGGTAGCTAATCTTAGAACCAACAGGAGTGCAGAGGCCTGTGCTGCAAGTTGTGCGGACAGCGTCACCTGCGGGCGTGAAAGATGCGCTGGAATAGAAAGTAGGTGCCGAGACTGCAGCCGCGGCGGTAAAGCTAGATAGCTCCAGAAGGATAGTTCCGTGGGCTTCGACGTGGCCAGTGTATGCAGTTGCGACATTACTGGCTGTGACACCGTTCCATATATCCTTCAGAGATCCCACCTTCTGTACATCCACATCCGTGAGGTTCAATGTCAGGCTTCTTGCCGTATCTTGCAGATTAGCTACAGCGACAACCATCCGACTTCCACTCAGGTCTCCGGCCCACACCTCATACCCTTCTTCGGTCCATCTCCTGCGGAAGCTTGCCGCAACCCCTAGTGAGTCCTGGTTATACCCAATGACATCCTTGTTCAACAAGATGTTCAGAGATTCTGTACTGATACTTGTCGTGGTATCCTTCAGCGCAGCGCCAATGACCAAAGGGCTCTTCAGAATCGCCCAGAACGAAAAATGAGTCTGTTCCTCGGGTATTGTCAAGACGTTATTCCCAACTTCCAGCATGTCGAGATCCAGCCAATGCCCAGGGCCTGCAAACGAAGTTTGCGGTACCACTTGGTTGAGAATCCGAGGGATAGTTCGGTATGCTGGAATAATGTCGTTGGTCACGCGCCACGAATTTCCCAATGCTGGTGCCCAGGCGGAAGGGAAGTCAACTCCCCATTCACAGATCTGGAAGACAATCGGCCGCTTCGTGGATAGAAGAGCAGAGCTCATATTCTGGTATCGCCCTGAAGGAGAGACGGTTGGAGAGTAATCTGTGTTTGGGTAGTCTGCCGCAGCTTCGGAGTAACAGTTGTCGTCTGGTACAGTCAGCTCGAATGACGCACTTAGGAAGAGGATGCGTACATTTAAGAAGATCAGCTCCCCAAGAAGCAAAAGTAGTCGCATCCAGCTGTTCGTGGACTGCCATCGATTAGCTTGACTCTTGTCTGAGTTCGGGGCGCGTGGCATACACAAACTCCCCACCTGCGCAGGCGTTCCTGTCATGCACATTTGTATTCCAGCATCAGAGTATACCCCAAATCCAAGTCCCAGGTTGTGTAAGAAGGTACTCAATGCTGGGAAGCCACTAGGGAATATGGTAGAGTTCCATGTCATCGTCCCATTGGCCACTCTATCTGGCAAAGTCCATCCACAATCCACTGTCACAAAATGGTACCCCTGCGCTTGCAACCCAAGGTCCACCAATGCTTGTGCATTTGAGTGCACGATACTCTCGCTCGGCGAGCAGGAGTAATGATTATATGTGTTCCATCTACGCGCTGTTAGCGGGCATCATTTGTGAGGACTGATTTAGATGGTTTACCCCATTGGTGGTGTCAAAGCCAAACCATTGTCAAGGCGGGGACAAAGAGGATTAGCAGACGCATTGGCAGAGAAAGAGAGAAGAGATACCAGCAGAATAGTCTGCTTTGGAGTTAAGAGAGACAACATTTTGCTTCACTTCACTTGTGCCAAATGCCAAGCGCTCTGGGGGAAAACGCATATATATAGCTTGGTAATTCAGCCTAGATCCTGCCTCCGACGGTCAGGTCATGAGATATTCAGGATTGGCAAATAGCCGTTCCAAAGTTAGTTTGTCATTAGCCACCAGATCCCCATGGGGATCCTAGATCGACTTCATGAGGAGGAATTCAAACCCCGCGTTCAAACTCCCGGATGCGCTCCAATGAGCCTAGAAAACATTGCCGGTATAATAGATAGCGAGCCCGCAAGATATAAGGGATTATAGAGATATACCGGCAATGTTTTTTGGGAGGATAACCATCCAAAAATCGGGTTTTCATTTCAATTCTAAATTTTCCGAGGAATTCGTTCTTGAATTCAGAAGTTCAAACAATAAAGGCTACCGAGGCTGACTAATCACTTTTACCAATCACCAGAATCCTGCCACCAGATCCAGGTGCTCGGACTCTTTCAGCCCGAGGCCTGAGGCCGCCAAGGCATCTTTATTTCTAAATGAGCGTAGCTAATTCATGATAATGCCTTTCTAATTTTTAATAACATACTAACTCTTTCAACTCTTACATTAGGTGGTATTCTTTCTTGCAGACATATCTCAGCCTATAAGCATAAACCGAACTAGAATACCATCGAGAGGTCAGGCAAATATTGGCAGCAAAAATTGCAAGCGCACGAGTGAAAGATTTAGCTCAAAAAATGCAGCACAACCTATCTTTAGTCCGCAACTACAAGTATACGAAGCACCATTGTTTTGTATATACCCGGACCCTATAATTCCACCGCCTTGCCTTATGACGTCTTATCCCAAGTGTCCAGTCGATAACTTAGCACCGAGCAGTTTTTTGTGAACGATTTCCATTCAGGAAGCCATAAAAACCAGTCTCTAGAACTAATATACTAGGCCAAGACGTTGACGACCAGCTTCTGATAGCTATTTGATCCAATCCATGGTTGCCTGGCCACGTGCTCACTGCATGATGGTTATATCATGGACGATGATTATGCCATGAAGTAATAAGAAAATTGTATACGGAAGAGCTGGGTTTGAAAATAGTTTATAAATCTAGGTGGAATAATTTGACGCACATCATTCTGGCAGCTTAGCATGTAAGTTTTCATTGAATGGGACCATGAAACTTGAAATACTTTGCTAACCAGACCAGATATCATTCTAGAATAAATCACCTAAGCATGTTGTTCCGCCCATCTTCCGCCAAAGGCTGTTTGCCCTACATAAATCCCCGTTTTTCCTTCCACTGTTTTCGAAAGCTGACTAAGCTGCCCAATAAGGCAGGTCAGAGCTAGCGCTGCTACGCCTTCCCCCTACTTTTGCGAAACCCCTGCCCAGCCGGGTGAGTCAGATTTTAGCATAGCCGTCGGGCACTAAGGCGGCTAAAGAAACCTCAGTTTGGCTCAGATACGTACCGTTACTTCAGATGTTTATTTCCAAGCTTCTATTTACTAGCCGGTACGAGAAAGGACATTTTTTTATCACAATCGCTTTCCTACCGCCACGATGGATACAAGCGGTAAAACAAATGCAGTAAATGCAGTAAATGCTCCAATGGATGAAATTACTACAGTCCCTCGACTCCAAAGTTCACCGGACATTGAACTTGTAGCACTGAGCGAAACCGCTCCACCCCTTGAACCTGAGCAGCCTCGAAACAAGTTCAGACTCACTGCTATCTTAACTGCTTTATATGTCAGTAAGCTTTCCATTCTAAGTTAATATCCCTCCTACCTTGACCACAGACTGATGTAGACCCCACTTTCAGCTAGCAATGTTTGTCAGCGCACTTGACCAAACAATTGTGGCAACCGCTGTTCCTACCATTACCAACGATCTAAACAGTGCCTCTGGTTATGTCTGGATTGGCGGGGCCTACCTCCTTTCAAGCGCAGCTTCTGGTCCTATTTGGGCTAAGCTTTCAGATATCTTCGGCCGGAAGCCCATTATTCTGACGGCAGCAGGCTTATTCTTTGCGTCTTCTCTTGTATGCGCGAAAGCTAGTTCTATGAAGATGCTTATCGTAGGGCGAGCCTTTCAAGGCGTGGGTGGTGGAGGTCTTGGGCCGTTAGTCATGATAACCATTTCAGATCTGTTTAGCATGAGGTATATAATCTATTTCCGCTACAAGTCGATTTTGAACAGGTTTGAAGAAAGCTAATATTGGATAGGAGTCGAAGTCTCTATATGGGGCTGATGGAGCTTGTATGGATTGTAGCAGGCGGTGTTGGTCCTGTCCTTGGTGGTGCTTTCACCGAGAAACTATCTTGGAGATGTAAGTTTTGGGACAATTACCTAAATTATCTTTTAGTTGTGCTTATTACTAAATTGCGAACAGGGAATTTTTGGATTAACCTTCCTCTTTCGGGTGCCGCGTTCATCCTTCTGTTTATCTATCTAGACGTCCACAATCCTAGAACCCCATGGCTTGACGGATTCAAGGCGATAGACTGGGCTGGAAGCTTATCCATAATTGCCTTGGTTCTAATGCTTCTCCTCGGACTCGAATTTGGCGGGGCTACCTTCCCTTGGGATTCTCCTCAGGTCATTTGCCTCATCGTGTTTGGAAGCTTGATGTCAATCTTCTTCATATACAGCGAGAAGCGTCTTGCCCTATATCCACTTATGCCCATGGAATTATTCACGGATTGGTCGAATGCTGCTAGTCTGCTTTTGAAATTTTTGCACGGAATGGTATGTGTTTCAAATTCTTTGAGAGATCATGTTCAGAAACTTACCTTTGCAGGTCTACATCGCGGCAGAATACTACTTGCCGCTCTACTTTCAATCCGTGAAGGGCTCTTCGCCCCTTGGTTCTGGTCTTCTGGTCATGCCTATTACCGTCACAGAAGCTATAGGGGGTGTTTTAGTGGGAGTCATTATTCACCGCACCGGGCGCTATCTGGAAATTATATATGTAGGTGTTTTGCTAATGACTCTCGGGAATGGCCTATATATCTTGTTCTCTCCTAAGTCTAGTCTCGTCGAGATTATCTTCATCCAAATCGTAGCTGGCACTGGCGCTGGGCTGCTATTCCAAGCACCCCTCATTGCCCTGCAGGCTCGAGTTTCCCAGGAAAACACTGCGACCGCGACAGGTACCTCAATGTTCGTGAACCATCTTGCCAACGCCTTATCTGTCGTCATTGGCGGGGTGGTATTTCAAAACTTCATGGACATTCGGGTTTCGTCTCTGGCTTTACCACCAACCAATCTCCCCTCAAATATTACGGATCTGCTATCTGCAGGAGGTGCAGCGGCCAATGTAATGCTTATTAATGCTATTCAAGATCAGACACAGCGATCGGCTGTTCGAGAGGCGTATGCCTGGAGTCTGAGGAACATGTGGATTCTGTACACGGGGATTTCCGCGATGGCAGTAGTTACAAGTGTGTTCATTAAGAAACATCACTTGACGAAAGATCACACCGAGACAAAGACTGGCTTAAAGAGCACTAGTCAAGATCTGACCTGAATACAGACCTGGGGCTACTAGCAAGATTTCTGTTGCTAGTGAAAAATTACTAAACACGCTTCACGTCCACAACAATGCAATTTTTTTGGAACTTGTATGAAAAAAAACTTCTTTGTTATGTTTCATTGTCTTTTCTATGGGACGAGCCAATCTTCACTAAAGATACCTAACAATTTCCCGAAATTCCTGAATGTGTTTTAGGTCCAAATAGGACGAATTACCACTTGGGATTCATCGAGTGAGTATCGGTGGCCCGCTCTCTGGAAGTATAATCTTGCGCCACAACAGAATCAGGATTGTGCACCTCTGCCCAACTCCAGATCCCGCAGCCCATTGTGCTTTTTATTCTCCTTGCGCCATGCCCAGCGGTGTCGACATCTCGGGTCCAGACAACATCCGATTCCGATGACAACGAAGAGAAGTGAGACTACCACGGCACAGAAGATCCTTTCTGATTCCTCAGCAGATAGCGCCCGGCCGACAAGATGAGTTCTTACCTCACGGACCGATGACTTTGGGGCAGCCGTGGCTGAGCGTGAAACTTCAACGGTGGTTGTCTGGACCGTCACATGGGTTGCCGTGGCATACGCAGTAACCATGCTTGTCGGGGGAGGAGCTGTAACGATGATTGTCGTGGTTGACCTAGGATTACCCGTGCCAGAGGCTGTAATGCTGGTTTCCTGTGTTGTTGAAGGGGGAGACGCTTGCGATGGCTTGAAGGTGCCAAACACGTTCGGCGACGACTCTGTCATTATTATCGGGGATGCATTCGCTGGAAAGCTTTTCGCCGGACTCGTAGAAGGGGTGGATGTTCTCGATGGCGATGATTCTGTGACGACTAGTGGGGACGCAGCCGTCTTCCTGGATAGGGTTGGCGCGGCGGGCGCCGTCACATATGCCGCGAAAGACGAGTGGTGATGGGTTGTTGTCCCATTCATCGAATGTAGATGGTAACAGTTGCTCGAGTGGTGGTGGACAGCTGTCCCATTTCTTGAGTAAGGATGATGCCCCGTCCCTGTTCCATGAGCTGAATGCTTTGCGGTCGTCGATGCAAGCAGTCGCGAGTGAATTTTTGTCACGGTGGGTGCGGGGTCTATGCCTAAGTCGCATTTCTTGGTTGCGATGCTAAGGATCTGGTCTGGGACAGCCATGGCCACCAGCTGAGGGCTCGCTGCTGCGAAGCTTGAGAGGGTTATCGCCACAGCAGCGGGGGGAGCCATATACTTCATTTTGAGAAGTTTCGTCGCTTTGTTCGCTTGTGGATTGTTTCTGGCAGTGACGGATTTTTCAAGGAGTTTGCTTGGAGAGACTAATTCTTGAGAAGTTGTGTAGAGAGAAGGAAAACATCTTAGGCCAAATCCAGATATAAGTATGTATCCCATGAGATTGTTTTCTGAGATAGGATAGCTTACTGATACTTCTTCTTCTATTATCCTAAAACAGTTAACTGTTTTCCAGATATTTCTATTTCCTCGATAATTGTAATGACACCTGTTTATTACACTATGAAAAATCTTTTTGTTTTAATATAATGTCATTGTTTAAACTCTTTCTAAGTAGCTGTTCACGTGATATCGAATCATCTGTTTTATCTGATTGTGGAAGTATACTGCGGGTCTTGTTTAGTAGGCCCTAAACATTATACAGCGTTAATTCATGGCTCACTACATTTAAGTACTATTTTGCTTCTATGATATCGCGTTGCGAGACTACGCCACGCCTGTAGTATAAACAGATTAAGTCCATTCCATTTTGCACCCAGGAGCCCATGGTTATGAGCCCATCTAGTGCCTCTGTATCTAGCCGTCACTATCTTTCTGAAACGGAGGACTAGACCCCTTCCTATCCCCATATTTCAAACAACTACCCGTCTCACGTGAACTCATAATCCCCCAGAACGACTTGCTCATATGACTGTCCTTACTATTGGCGTCGACTGCTTGCTCCATAAACAAGACTACGCATCTAGAACTCAGGCGTTTGCTATCTGGCGTCAAAGAAGCGTCCGTCACTTCTTTGTTCTTGTGTCTCGATCAGACACCAACAATCTATTTCTCCATGTAGCTGGATCGCCAGTATTGTCTGCTCCGGCCACATGTCTCAAGCCTTATTTTCTTCTTCTTCTTCACCGCAGGAGCCATTAATGGGACCAGGCGAACTTGAAAGGGATACTAGAGTGATAGCTTGTTATGCGTCCCCTCTGCCTGAATGCTAAATGATAACTCATCTGCAAACAGCATACACCTGATAATGTCCTGGTAAATGGAATCCAGCCAACAGTTGGGTCAAGAACAACGGGTTGGTGGAAGATCAATCTCATATTTGACTCCACCGGATGACTTTACGGTGCATGACGAATTTGTTCGGATTCTTTGGCAAGTAGATCGCGTAAAAGCTTTTGACATTCTATATACTGATTCTTGAATTATTAAACAACATTCTGGTATCTTTAGGGGTGTTATTCGCAAAGGTTTTACTATTTTGAAAGGAGAGTGGGTTGCAAATACATGCAAATATATTGTCATAGTTTAAATATGACACCTCCACCCTCTCCAATTTCATGTCCAGGCAATTGCTGATTTAGAAAGGTTCGTCTGTAGTGACATGCCCCGGACTTGGTGGAAGCAATCCCGAATCCCACGCCGTCGGGGAACTTCCAAGAACAAATTCCAGACTTCCTCCATCCTTAATATCATCATGTGTGAACCAGCTCTGATTCCAAACTTGGCCATTGACTTTCACGCTCTGTATATAATAGCTACTGTCGCTGAGATTCTGCGCCGTGATCGACAGACCTTTACCGTCACCAATAGCCATGCTAATGTCTGTAAACCATGGTGATCCAATGAGATACACTGGCTGTGTTGCGACTGGGTAGAATCCCAGCATTTGCCAGAGCATCCATGAGTCCAGGGCACCGGAATCGGAGTTTCCGGGCAGGCCTGACTTGCCGCTGTTGTAGTACGTATTTACTATATTTCGAGTCTGCAAAACAGTCTTCCATTGACGCCCAGGCAGGTAGTTGTAAAGCAGGGGTGTGGAAAAACTCGGTTCATTTCCTGGGTTGAAAAGAGTTGTACCAGCTCCATTCTGTCCACCAACACCGACTCCATTTGTCCTGAGGCCAGGGATAAACATGCTGTCAAGCCGAGATTCGGTCGCATTGTTGCCACCCATGAAGTTAATCAAGGTCTCCATATCAAATGGTACGGTCCAAGAGTACTCTGTAAAATGTTAATTTTGTTAGTACGCTCAAGGAATAGGGTTAACACGAACCCCATGGAAGAGCCTCGTAGGCAACTGAACCACCCTCACAATCTCCGCAGCCTAGGGGGTCATAGTCGGCAGCGGATTCTCTGGTCCCATTTGCGTACATTGGAGCCAGGAAGCCGGTGAAATTCAAGCTCTTGAGATCATGCTGCCAAAGATACTGCCACCCACTGCGAAGGAGTCAAACAGGCTCTCATCTATGGGACTTCACACTCACGCTGAACGATTCAAATACCTCTCATAACTTCGGGATCAACCCCCTTGGCTACCTGTGCTACTGCGAAATCATTTAAAGAGTATTCAATGGTCCGACTGAGACTTCGAGTGTACGATGGGGTGATATATCCGAGATTGAGCCAGTCAGGTAATGCACCTCGACCTTCTTTAGTGCTAGATGTTGTGTCCGCAGGATCAAAAGTGTTGTATGGCGTCAACTCAGCATCGGTCTTCATGGCCTCGAATGCATCATTCCAATTAATGCCATCTTGCAATCCCTTTACATATGCATCGGCCAGAACGTTGTCTGCGTTACTTCCACCCTGAACTTGGCCGTTATAAAAACCAGATCTTCCATCTGGCATGAAGTTTTCATGACGCCAGATATCAATCGCAGATCGAATGATTCCAGCTGCACGATCGGGAGTAATGAGCAGCATCAGACTGTTCAAGCAGCGGAATGTATCCCAAAAGGTGTAGTAATCGTCATAGGTGGGTTCGCTAGTTTCCCAGTGTGGATTCTCGCCAGTCTTGTCCGTGGGCATCAAATGTGTGTGGTACAGGCCAGTATAAAACATCTCTAACCTTGTTTGATTCGATAGGTCTGTAGTCGTGATTTTACCTAACACATCGTCATTCCATAATTTCTTCGCATCTGTAACAACGTCTGGCAAATTCCAATGGGTAATCTCCGAGGCTAGGTTTTGACATGCTAATTCTGTGGACTTCCAGGATATAGCGACTTTGGACTTCACGGTGGTTGTATCGCGACTGAAGTCGAAAATAGCGCCAACTCGGTCGCCATATTGGTATGTGAGTGGACCACCGGATGCGTTGGACGAGTTGCCAAAAATGGGCTGCTCGTTAAATGTGGTTGGCCAGTATGGATCAGTGTATCGACCTGAAAAAACCCTGCTGGATTTTGGAGCGCTTTCAAACTCGCCACAGTAATAAATTTGATATGCGGGGACTACACACTTGTTAGCAGCTTGCTATAAAAATATTTGGGAGCTCTTACTTTGGCTGAATGCGCCTCGATATACCCCATAGCCCTTATACTGTTTTCCATCTGCAGCCACTGTGATCTCTCCGTTGCTGTAAAATTGAGACTGCGAACCTCCGCCGTAGGATGGCAAGTAGTGAGAGACATCAACAAGTATATGTCCGTCTTCTTCGCCCGGAAATGTGTATTGCAGAAAGCCGGTGTGGCTCGAAGCAGCCAATTCCGTAACAATGCCATTCTCGAATGTGGACCTGTAGTATCCAACATTTGCAGAATCATTGCCGGATCGAGTGGCCATATATGTGAGATTGTCGAGCAGGTTCACGTTCCTCAAGGATGCCAAGGGCATTTGTGACACTACACCGTATACTGGGCCTCCTCCGGTTCCAGAAACGTGCGCAAGGGAAAATGCCGTGACATTTCCATCGGGCGTGTATCCAGCATTCACTGTAATGCTGTCATTGAAGGTTGTAACATCTGGTCCTATCTTCACAGCTCCAAATGGAACCACTGCGCCAGGAAATATATTGCCGCCATTGAACGCAGTTCCAGGGACCGAGCCCTCTGTACCGATGAAGGGATCAACATACCGAGTCCAGTCCGTTGTCGAATTTTGCGCAGTGACGATTTGCGAAGTACCTGAGACTGCGATTGCGGTTAGAAGTAAAGACAACATGTTGAACAATACAACCAGAACGAATAAGCTTCCAACGCCACACCACAATGCAACGCCCGTTTTCTTAAATAAATGGGGATACTAACCTTGGATTCAAACTACCCCGCTCCAACCCTGCCATAAGGCACAGTCTCGCTGTCACCAGACCCGATTCTGTTGTTTGAACAGTGGCTGCAAATTGTCAGTGGGATCGGCAGTAACTTTTGACGACGTTGTGTGGCATCAGACGCTGAATCCCGAGTCTACCAGGGCAGGGCTATATTCAGGGGTGCCGAAACGCTAATCATCCCGCTTTCCCCCCACCCGCCCCATTTTTCGTAGACTAGATGCGGGGTGTGCGGGCACCAATAAGACACCATGCTGAGAAGGCCTAATTTGGCAATACTATTCATTACTATCATAGAAAGTCGAATATACGAGCTCTGAATATCTGCATTCGGACCTATCTTGAAGGGGGTTTTATAATCAGACCGTAGCTATGAAATCTACTAAGAAAATCCGAGCCGGTTCGGAGATGGGTTCGAAAGATGACCTACTTCAGGGACTAGTGGTTTCAATTGAGGGGAAATATTTCACTTGAAGAGTGGGAATAGACCTGGTAGACTGTACCCCAGAATCTGGACTGGTCGTATAGATTAGACCATGCAAGAAAAGTTGATTTCGGATGTGGACATACCAAAGTAGAGTGCCACTGAATACGAACAAGCATTTCATCTCGAGGTGAAAGAAGCACTTCGCTGGTGTTCATATTATGTACAGCCTTCATGAACCTGATACTCAACATTTCAGTTCTACACTTTAACAAGCAATCTAGAAACCCAGATCATTCCACGCTTCTTTCCAACAACTAGATATATGTCACAAAAGTTCGCTACTATAGTACTCGCTTTTTTCAAGTCTAAAACTGGGTCTCTTTTTATTCCATAACTTCATACTCCGCGCCACTTAAAGAGCTTAGATATAGTAAATATAGGGCCCCTAGAGGTCTAAACTCACTTTAAGATTGCTTTAACTATTATCTATCTTGCTGCAATACAGATCTATGCTAGGGTAAAGAGCTAGTTATAAGTGTAGGATCTATCCTTTCCACGCTAGAAGGACCCAGTTTCAGACTTAGAAGCGAGTAGGTCTGTAGTTGGGAGTCTTAGTGGTTGCATTTATATTGTTTCTTGGATACAGATACCGTTCAGATCTGCCATGAAGGGGCTCGAGAGGTTATGATCTCCGCGGACGAAAAAACTATCGGAATTAAGGCACCAAAACTCGCATGTCTATTCCGCCAATTTTTTACATCCATGGAGAGGTTATGCCTCTTCGCTTAGTCATGCTTGGTCATGATGTCACAGGCCTAGCCTAGGGCATCCCAGTTATAAGGTATTGTCCTGACATAATCTTACCGAAAAACATATTAGGCAACTAGGTAGAAATTACCTAGGCTGACGATTATGGTATGGTATGGTCTACGTGTCGAAAAGCGTGGTTTTAAGATAAAACCACACAGATCACGTGGGTCAATCCCTTACATATATGAGACGTTGACGTTTAATGACCGACTATTAGCCGTATCGTCCACCATCGACGCGTTATCACTCAGAGTAAACAACTTATACGCGTTCAATGGTCACAAAGAATAAGAAATAATCAGACATTGCATTACACTTTCATTCTCCCTACCTACAATTATCCAAAATGCCTAAAACAGAACGCAGACAATCAGGCCCAACTCGCGCCGAGCCCTATCCCGCCATCAAACCTGGAGATAAACCTAAAGGCACCAATTCCAAGCCTTCTGCACCCAAAGTACTGGCCGATAAGCCGGTCAAAGTTCTCAATCCCACCTCGAAAGCCAAAGACTTCCTCCAGACGATAGCTACGCCCAAGAAGGTAGAGCCCAAATCCGAGGAAAAGCTAACTAAGAAGAGAGCATCTACAAAGAGTGAGGATGAACCTACAACCAAGAAAACCAAGACCAGAAAGTCCTCGATCAAGCCAGCCACCAAGTCCCCTAATGATGCAT